>VWZS01001607.1:0-191500 GCA_013397075.1 Rhabdornis inornatus | reverse complement strand
TTTTGTGGGGGTGTTATGGAATGGAGGGGTGGGAGACGAGGAGAAGGAGGAGGGGGGCTTGGTTCCATCTAACTGTAGTATGTTCTCGTTGCAAACAAAGGACAGGCAAAATACTGTGACGTTGAAGAGATAAAAGTAAAATAAATTACTTTTAGTCTGAAGCCATGATCTCATAATGCAGAGGTAGGAGCATTTTCTCTTTTTAAATATGCAGAGTGAATAACTGGAGGCTAATAGTAATAATTATTAAAATAAAATTCCATTGTGTTCTAACCACTGCAATCATTACACTCTTATAGATGAAATCCCAGTCACTGAAGTCAATCACTAAATGCTTTGAATAGGGAAAAATTATTCCCAAGGAGTAGTTTGATCTCTAGCACCACTTTCTTCTCTAATACAGTATCTGGATCAAATTATTACTTATAATGTCTAGATAATGTTATGAAAACCTATGCTAATGCTATGAAGGGTTTCAAACAGCACTATGTGTACTTAGTTACCAGGAATGTGGCCTTGAGCATTTTTGCATGAATGGTAGAAGGCTGATATTTTCAGACAGATATTGATCAGACAGAATATGGGTCATACTAGTAGATATGGGGCTGGGGAAGAATTATCTCCACCAGTCACAGCCTCAAGCAGCAGACTGTTTGTTAAGGTTACATTAAACTGATTTTTTATTTTCTTTTCTGAAAAATTACTCCTGCTGTCACAAGGTCAGGTCCTTTGCAGTGCCATCTGCAATATATTCAGCATTTCTTGTAGTCACCGAGAGGTCTTTCTCTTCCCATTGCACCTAAGGAAAAAAAAAAAGCCTTTTGGGCTGAAGTTTAAGCATGGCTTGGGAACCTCTGTTTGAAATATTTACATTTGATTTGCTCAGCACATGAATTACAGTTCTTATATTAATCTTTTGCCTATAAGACTTTTCAGATGCATAACAGAGCTCCAACGTTGTGGAACTGAAGATAGATGACATATAGGAAAAAAATATATAATTTTATATATACTAAAAGGCAAAAGAAGATTTGACTTGGAGATGTTCTCAATCAGATCTGAAGAGCAAAGTAAATGTGGAGGATCAGCAGTATAAAGTAATGAATAGCAAATTAAACATAGCTGTCATAAAGCAATGTTTAAGCTCTTCTTCTGGCTGAAATAGGATCATGTGGCTTAGTAAATGAAAACGCAGAATAATATCATTAATTTATATGCCATTTTTCAAATTTCTATCACATTCATTGCTTTACATTGCTCAGTCTGTGCTTACAAGTTTGCTCAAATTCAGCCACCTTACAGACAGGCAATAGGCAACAGCTTCATAGCATACTGCAAAACAGTGGGAAGGAGGAGGAATTTTGCCAAAGATATTGACATAAACCTCTCAAGAAAAATGATGCAGAGCAAGCAAGGAATGCAGTTTTTAATACATATGGATGCATTCACACATGGGCAGGCTCTGTGTAATCTATTTCATCTGTAGTAAGCTGGTAGGATGAAAAGCTATGATTTTACTGATTCTAGGCATCTCAGTCCTGATGCATACAACCCTTACATCTTCCTTCTGGTGAAGCAGAGGCTTTAGAGAAAACTACTTTTAAGGCAAAGAGATTTTTAAAGGTTGGGAATATGTAACCTGGAAGGCTTAAATTTATAGATGAAACTGTTATAGCTAGATGTGGAAGAATAACCTGCAGACAAAAACAGTATTCACAGCCTGGCATTTCAAATGTGCCACAGTGCTTGTCATTTTTTCAAAATGTGGGGCTATAGCCAAGTATCGAGTTTAACTGCAGTCATGATATACCATCACATGGAAGTAGATGATGAAATTTTTGTTCAAGGTCTTGAGCAGTTAATATACTGGTAAGTTGGATTTGCAGCGCATTGTCATGCATTTGTTTTAAACTTGCAGATCCCTAAATTTCTTCACTTTTTCAATTGAAAATGATGATGACTTTTGTTCCCTTCTTTTTTGCTTTTACTGCGTGTCTTATCAGAGAAGAGCAAGGTAATAAAAGAAAGCATAAATGAAGAAGCATCCACTGACATTTCATGTTTTCAGTCATTCAACTGAAATCTGATAATCTAAGAATATTGTTTAGGCCCTTCAAAACAAGTTCCTTTCATTGAATAAGGAATTTAAAGTTATTTTTTTCCCAAGTCCTGTCCACTGTTCTTCCATGGTTCACTGTGAGCTTGGCCTTAGTGCCACAAAAACTCCAGAAATGCCTTCATTCCTTTCCTATAGTAGATCATTAAACACTTAAACCTTGAGATGTGAATTGCTAACTGTGTTTCTACTCCACATGAGCTGGGTGTGATGATAGCACATACATTATGGAAGCAACAGGCTGCCTTAATACATAGCTTGGCTTTTTGCCATGGGAACGGCCATAGACCAAATTTGCTGAATGTTTGTATTGGCTGATGGTGGCAGCAGGGGTGTTGGTATCATTTTGAGCAAGCAAAGGCAGAATATCTAATTTATTTGTCTGGTTTGCTTTAATCTCAGTTGAATCAACAATGACTCAGTAGGTTCAGCATAACAGTGATTGTTGGAAGTTACCTCAGTGTGCACTTTGGCATATGAATCTGTGTTCAGAGTTGAATAATCACATTTCATATTGATACTTCACAAAACTGAGATTGTATATAGCCCTGGCTATGAGGTCCATGCAAAAGCCTTCACCAACTTCCTGGGGATTGAGAACTACAATACATTTACAATGTGTTGTAAATGATGGTCGTTTCAAGGAATTGCCACTAACTAGGCAATTCCAGAAGGTATTTTTTTAAGATCATTTGCCCCTTTAAATGCGATATAGATACTTTAAAACTTCAATGAAAAACATAATATGTGTGAAAAATGACAATTTTCCTACATTATCAGAACAAATAAAACCATAGGCACTTGTTTTCCTTGGCCTGACTAAAAGGCTCATAGAGGAAGTATTGCATTCATATTTGAGAGTGGTAGGTGCAAGATCTTAATTGGGTCACCATTCTTCTTTGGAAAAAACATCTGTACTTTTTGGAGGTGTCAAAGAAATACTTCTTATTGCTTATTGATGGAAGCTTAATCACTTCATGTTTTTCCCTGTTTTCAAGTGTTCATTCATGTATCATTAGAGGTGAGTTATGAACAGGATAAATTGGGTCATTTAGTTATATTTCCACTTTATATGTTGCTCGTTGTAGAAGAGTCTGCTGTAATAATTATATTTCACAGAATATTCAGATATTGATAATGACAATTTAGAGTCTAATTCTGCTATAGCTATGTTACTCTAAGAATCAGAAGTAAGATGAAATTCAAGGTATTCTGTGCATTTGGCTGGAAATCCATTTCCAGGTTAACATAAAAGATGCATTTTCTCTCTCTGTAAATGCTCACACAATACAAGGTGACCATCAGGTGATTTTTAACCATTTGAACTTTTCCCTGTCTTTGTTATCTTGCAGTGAATAAGACAGATTGGAAAAGTTCTTAGAAATGTTGAATTTTTCCCCACTATTTAAAAATAAGAAATGTTGGAAACACCTGTTCTGATTCTTATTTTTAGAATACTCCCTGGAAATCTTAAAGATGTGTATCATGAGTTCTCACACTTAAGCTGAGACAAAAGTGTTACCAAAAAATTTCTTGTCCAAACTGTCAGTCACTGTAGTTGCAGAAGTTTTTAAAGAAACAAAGATTTTTTCTGTCTAACAGGAACAACAAATTCTTTTATTTACCCAGCTTTTCTCTCTTGCTTTCCATGCTGTCCTTTTTTGATGAGTTACCTTGTCATTGTAGTTTACTGAGGTAAACAATCTTTGAATTTTAAGTGTAAAAAAGTAAGAAAGTAAAGCTCATTGTTCCTCAAAAAAGAAAAGAAAAACAAACAAAAAAGAGATTTTCACCTCCTTTATTTGTTGCACAAGGCGAAGAAACAGGAAAAAATGCCAGTCTGGTTCCATGTTCTTTGCTCACTCCCTTTACAGGAAGGTATCCAGAATGACTTTGAATCCTATTTAAAAGGTTTTGCAGAAAGCTTCCCTACTCTCCTTGCACATCAAGTCTTGTCATAGTTTAGTATCTGAAAATGTGATAGATTTGGATTTATCATTTGCTTTTTGCCTCCCAGGTAGTGGAAACTGTGTTATTGGTTATGAACTGTACTTTACTGCACTGGTATCAAATAGAACACAAGAAAAAGTCATGATTGGTTCAAAATTATTTACCGCTATTAATAATTCATACGGGATGAAATTTATACTGGATAAATGAGTAGATGTTAATGCTGTAGATATTAATACAGACTACTATTAGCCTATCTATTTTAAGGCTTTAAAGTTGATAAGGGAACAGTTAGCAAACAATTTTGTGTTAAAAGCAAAACAGAGTAATTCTAATAAATGATAATTTGGGTCTTTTACTTACAGATATGAGGCAGGTAGTTCATAGTCTATTTGACCTGTTTTTGCTAAAATGAGGAAAAGATAGAGCTGAAAAGAATACCTTCATAGCATTCATTGCCTGAGGATTGATTTAGATTTATGCAACATGGCATGTATTTCATAAGATTAACTTATTTTTCTTAGCATCAGAATTAGCTTTTTACCAAGCCACAGTTACAGATCCATACATCTCTGTAAATAAAACCAGCTCTATAACATGCTCTTTTACCTTTTCCTTATTATCCTGCAGCTTCAGTTGGATATCAACCACTTTTTCTCACATACTTTGATCTTGCAGCAGTTTATTCAGGTTTTGTGTTCTTTGCTCATCATTTTCCTGTGTTGCTCATCTTTCAATTATGAACATTCTGCTTCTTTATGTTTTGCTTTTTAAATAGCATGACTCATCTGTTCTTGTCACACCAGTTTACTGAGAATGACATTTTATCTTTAGAGAAAATAAGGCTTAGAGATGTTGCGTGATGCAGAGGTCAAAGGCAGCAAGAGATTTCAGGTCTTAATTTGCACACACTGCCTGTCCACTCATTCTACTTAGATACTGTATGGTAACCTTAGTATAATAGTGAAAATCTAGGGGTGAGAGGAAGATTCAGGAAGTAAAATCCTCTAACCCGGAACTGCATGCCACTGTGTGTGATAAAATGGTATGCTTTGGAGTAGAGTAATTGGGAAGAGGTGCACCCTCCCTTAACCTTTAATAGTTTGCAAAAGATTCAGTGGAGATACAGAATCAGGGTGGAAAGATGGGGTCAGATTAGTTTGGGATGGAAGTGGTGTCAGCATGCATAGAATTTTTTATTTAAAATTATGGACTGATGACCTTAGTTGTGGCTAGTTGTAGCACAGCCAGTGTGTAGTGAGTTTTTTCTCACAACAGAGTGGTAAAGCACCTCAGGTAGAAGTGACTACAACCTCTGTGGTATCATACTGTGTGGTGATTTAAGGTACAAGCAAGAGTCCTGCAGGACATGCCATCAGGTCACCAGTCACTATGTTCATTTGGCTGATACTGGAACTGGAGGCATTTTCCCACACCTTAAAAAGCAAGCAATTGCTGTCTGAGTCCAAATAGTCTTAATTATTTAGGTTTGTGTTGTAGCAGAAGAAAAAAGACTGTGTGTGTCAGAATATGCTTATAGATGCTCTCTATGTCTTCAAGGAAATTTGTTCTTCATTAAATTAGCTATGTCTTGTCATGATACTTTAGTTCAGCATGTACCAAATCATCTCCAAAAGAAGTCCTTGTAGAAGACAATCTATAGCTGGACTGTGTAGAAGAACTTTGGAACTACATTGGATTTTATGTTTTCATGCTTTTAATACTGGAATGATTCCTTGTGTGTGCTAAATTTATTTACAACTTGAATCTAAGACACAGTATTTCCCATCTGGGTATTTTGAGACAACTACTCACTAAAAATTATGAGGTAGCTAGAGATGAGATTTATGGCCCCCACTCACTCTGTTGGCCAATATATTTTTTCAGAGCTTTTCAAGTTATGCAAGCTCCATGTAACGTGCCATTTTATTCCATGGAAGACAGACAAAGAGAACTACTATAATTTTAAAAGAGTGTTTGAGGTATCCCAAATTTTTATGAAAAAGATTTTTTTTAATATTACATTTATTTCATGTCCCATGGTGGACCTTTTAGAGTCATCAAGAGTTGCAATTGTGAGTCCCATGGATCTTACCAAATAATATACTGCAACCAGAACTTCACAAAATCATTATTCAACACTTTGCAGAATGCAGAAAAATGTCTCTGTTTCACTCAAAGTCTAATTATTGTATTGCAGAATTTTGAGACACTAATAAGGATGTATTGAGCTTCTGCAAGCCTATTGCCAGTAGGCAGTTTATTACTCAATAAATCCCCCACCGATGATCAGATAGCTAATGGAAAGTGCTCCAGACCTGAAGTAACAACATGTGCTTTCACTATTAGCCTAATGTTTGCATTTAAAAGATCAATCAAAATATTTATTAGCACAATATCTACAAAAGAATATTCAGATTGATCCTGGATCATTGAAAAATAAAGTATTTTACATCAGGCTTCAAAATAGTCCCCAAGACTTTGGTCACAGGCTAGTTTTCCTCCTACTTTTATTTTCAGGCCAACAATGTCCTTGTTCGGGCTTTTTTATATCTAGGGTTTTTTTCTACATCTATTGGTAATGAATATTGAACTTCATTCTCAGCAATAAAAATCTGAAATTTGCCCTTTATGTATTCCTTCTAGACATACTCTGCTTTGCACAGTAGCTCTCTGCAGCTTATCTTCCGTGCCAGCTGCCCTAGCTGTGGGGTCAACTCTCACACGGTGTTCCAGCAACTCTCCTGCCAAGACAGAGCTGGAGCCTGGGGCTGCTCTGTTAAGATGTGTGTGACTCCTCTGTGGGGACAAATGCACAAAGGTGTAATGTTATTGAAATCATGGCATTGTACTCATAGAGTTAGCATTCAGTTTCTATGTATTGATAAGGAGATAGATTGCTTTGATTTTTTTCGCCTACTAACCTTGAGCTCACTGTTTCATGAACAGAAATACCACATGGCTACAAATAATTAAATATTGAATCTTGAATTTCATTAGCCCTTGTTTGCATTGGCACCCTTAGCCCACATAAAATCGAGAGCACAAATGAAAAGATCTATTTGTTGTCCAGTTCTTTCATTAGGACATGGTTACATTTGGCATTAATCTGTTTTCTGCGTGTCTCATTTTGCAGCAGGTAGCCCAGGAACAGAAAAGCTGCAGTTGAAAATTGCATTTAGCTATTAATAGGTACTTTATATCTTAGCCTACAGCTAAGATTGCTACTGTGTGAGAAGTGTTGGAGCTGCACTTGCTACTAAATTACTATGGATGTTTCTCATGCATTGTAAAGAAGAATATGTAAGTCTGTGCTATCTTTTGAAAGTTGTCCTGAGTCAGCATACAGTATTGCCAAATTATCTGCTGCTCCAGACAAGGTCCTAGATATTTCCTGAGGAATATTTCACTTCAGAGAGGGCAGGATCCAGAATATGCACTGCCTTGAAGAGTACACTATCTACAACATTTCTTTCATTATGCTACAGTCTGTGGGTGGACTTTGGACAACTGCTGATCTCCTTGCAACTTCTGAGACATAAATTCAGACTGTAACTGAAGTAGGGTGACTTCTTCCCGATAACTTCCCAATGACTGGGGATGGAGACTGACACAGAGGTCCTCTCATACCAATATGTGAAAGTTTTGCAGACAAAAGAGAGGTGTTGCCAGATTGTCAAATTAAAAGAGCAGTGCATGCTATTTACTTACACAGTACTGATAATTTTAGATGCTTAATATAACAGGTTTCTAACATTTTGAGTTCTCCTCTACTTGTAAATATTCATTTCTTAGACAACTGAGAGGGGACCTCATCAACACCTATAAATATCTGAAGGGTGGGTGTCAAGAGGATGGATCCAGGCTCCTCTCAGTGGTGCTGAGCAATAGGACAAGAGGCAATGGGCAGGAACTGATGCACAAGAAATTCCACCTGAACATGAGGAAGAACTACTTTACTATGGAGGTGACTGAGCACTGGAACAGGGTGCCCAGAGAGGGTGTGGAGTCTCCCTCACCGGAGATACTCAAGAACTGTCCAGAAACAATCCTGTGTGCCATGTGCTCTAGGATTACCCTGCTTGAGCAAAGAGGTTGATGACCCACTGTGGACCCTTCCCACCTTACCCGTTCCATGATTCCATGTTTTTTTAAGGCACCTCTTCATTCTAAATGAATTCTCAGGAATAAGAACTTAGTAAACAAGTGAAATATTAAAAATTTAGACCATGGCTTCATCATGAACAAACAAAAAAGTCTTAAATGTTTGGGACATGCTGTATTGCCAGACCTATAAAAAGGGCAGGAATGGGTTTTACAAGACTTCCCAAGATACCTGAGCACACAACTTGAAAGTTTAGAGAGTTGAAAGTTTAGAGAGATAATAGACCTTGTATAGAATAGACCTGGTATAAGATATCATTTGGTTTCCACATATCCTACAGGAACTTGCTTTTAGGATGCCATTTATTTACTGGGCAGTACTGAGGGACATAAGGGTTCAAATTCTTTCCCTGGAAAAAAGAGCTACTCATGGATAATAACAGTCATTTATTTCATTAGGGTGCACCAAGTATCCTGCTATCATTTCATTTGCTGGAGTTTTCAACATGCCATTAAAGGTAGTGCCAGTAACAGTGGGAGCAAAAAGAAAAACAGGGATAAGAACAAAAGAACCCCATTGATAAAAAATGCAAGAGGAAGTAAATCTTGATTCTCATTGTATTACAACTCACTGAGTCACTGGGCTTGAAATTAGATCCCTGTATTTGTACTTCGCTCTCGTGTCTTGTTCAGTTGAGATGTAAAAGCTTCCCCATCCTGAGTTAATTAAAGAACTGCCATTAACGCAAATTTGTTTGAAATTAGCTTTCATGCTGCATGCATAGGGAAGAAAATGTTGGCAGATTTGAGTGGCAGAAATCTGTGCATGTATCTGTGTGCCTCTTCAGAGCGCTAAGTCATCTTTGGAATCCATCTCTTTTGTGTATGTGGAACTCAACATCATTGATGAGATACAGGTCTCCCATGGAGTACTCATTTCAGTGAGGTCCTGGACTGCAAGTCTATAAAAGCTGTTTCTTTTCAGACAGGACATCTAATGTCAACTGCAGAAGATGTAACTGTTTGCATTAGTTTGCTACTAGTTTAATTTGTCGCCTGTGCAAGGACTTCCAAAACTACCTTGGTACTTTCCTAGACTGTATGGGTGGTTTTCCAGCCATCCATTTCTCACTCCTAGTTTAATTCTTTCATGTTCTTTATAAGACCACCAAGACAGGATTTTCCTGCTGCCCCACAATCTGTATTCCTATGTGGGTATTTATTGACTCCAGCTCCATGAGAAAGGGTGGTGACCTTACCAGCTCCAGTGTCTTCAGTCAGTTAAGGTTTCATTTTATAAGATATGTCCAGCCATTTACCAAGATAAGTTTACCTTACGTTATCAGAAAATAATGTGAGATCCAAATTATGGGTAAAAAGATTCTCAGACCTCTGTTTGAAAACCAGATCCCTTTTCATGCTCAGGCTTAAATGGAGGGGCAGAGATTAAGTGTTGTCACCCAGATGAGGATACAACTGCTACACATCTTTAAAAACCAGACTGCTTTTTTCTTCCATCCTCCGTTGTATTGCTTTCTAGGGTTCCTCTCCTGGATATATTGTGGGCATTATTTATGTTCACTGTGGGATGTAAACCGCAAGCATACAGCAAACTGTGATGACCCAGATTGTTTTTCTATGCAAGTAAGCTTCCCATGCAGGATTATCTGAATGTAAATATGATGCGTCATCTGATCAGAATAATGAAGACTTTGAAAATTCATTTATCTATCAAGTGTTGATAGCAAACCTACACCAGATAGAGATTTTTCATCATTTACATATTAAAGTATCTCTCAGGAAGATTATACTGCACCAAAAGATTTGCACTTAAGTCATCATTTGAGTAAAGTAATGCTGCATAAAATCTTTCGTTTAAAATCAAATTAGAAAAGAAATCTGTATTTTTTCTCAAACCAAAAGTGAAAGATAACAATTTGTAGACAGCCTCCCAGATATCAAACTTCTGGTCATGTTGGCAAAATGCTGGGGAGAGCATGCTTTTCTTATTGAACCTAGATTACAGGCTTGTAAAAATGTTGTAGTGAAGGTTAATGGTTTGATAAGTGAAAATGTTAACCTTTGCACTGCTGTTTCTGGGCTGGATGTGCACCATCCGTGCTTCCTGTTAGCACTGACAGCTCTGGTACACACCTCCTCATCACTAGAAGAGCATTACATTTTCATCAGTATAGCCTCTCATCAATGTCATAGCTGCCCTCAGCCCTTGAAAATGCATTCTGTAACTAAGAAAAATAATAATTCTGAGATGAAATATGAGCAAGTAAGTGCTTCTCTCAGAATAGGGAAATAGCTTTCAGTGGGTGTACAGTGGCTGTAATGAAAGCAGAGTGAAGCTCTTTGTTTTACAATTTGAATGAAAATGTCCTTCACACAGTCACACCCTCAGAATAATGAACTGGCTTTGGGCTCCAGGAGCATGAAATGCAAGGAGCTGAACGAACTCTTCTCTAAAGGAGACCTGTGAGATCTGACACAGTTCTTTCTGTCTCTAGCATAGACACGCAGACCATGGAAAGGGGATTATGACTAACTCTAACTAGTTCCCTTGCTTACCTTCTTGCTAGGATCTGTGAGCATCCAGTATTCTATGGGGTCTGAATTCTCAGTTGTGCTTAGAGGTGGGAGCTGGATTCCCTTTGGTTTGGTGTTATCTGATTCTCTGGTATCTGGCCCAAACATCTGTGCTAGCAACAGGTATAATTAGAAAGAATTTACCATTAGTTTGCATAGATAAATAGTACATTGTTTACTAACTGACAGCAAAAGGCATAAATGAAACAGATCCAGTTCTTTCTGGATTTGGACTGGTCATAGAGATGGAGCAATCTGTTGCTGTCATTACTCTTGATGTGCCCAGTATGGGTAAAAAGGGGGACATTGCACCAAACACTGATATAAAATGAAAGCCAAGTTTTCTTCACTGGGACTTTCACACCGGCTTAGTTCTTGATCATTACACTCATAAGCAATAAAAATAAGGAAAGTAAATCAAGGGATTAGAGCAAGTGAGCGGAATATAATGCTTAAGAATTGAATTATTTCAAAGAAAGTCGAAGATGAACTATGATTTTCCTTTTTGAATCAAAAATAAAAATATTCTCTGAGCCACAAAATTAGACAAGCCAATTTATGTTTTGTTTGTTGTGTTTTTATGAGTGGCATTAACTACATGGGCACTGAACCACTTTGGAAACTGACAGAAAAAAAATACTGAATGACAAATGCCTTTATTCCTCCTGAAATGAGCCAAAAAGAAAATTGTTCCTAGATTGTAATGTAGAAATCTTGCAGTCCTATCTAACCAATAGGATGTAGTATCCTAAAGAGGGTAAATATTTTAACAAAACAGAAAAGCTTTTTGTTATTATCCTTTGACTAATTTTTCTTTTCAATAATCTCAGTTGTTTCAGTAATTCTCAGTAGTGCAATATCCAGCAGTACCTTTCTGTTAAAACAGATAGCTATATTACTGTAGGTTTCTCTGCAATGTAGCTTAAAGATGCTGACTAATTTCGCAACACAGTATTCATTTCATGTTGCAAGAAAAAAAGGCAAATATCTTCCTAATGTGATCTCCTTGTGTGATCTCCTTGTGTGGGCCATTAAGACTAATCAAATCATATTATAAAAACACATTTTTTCCCTTTTGCCTTTCTCTTTACAGCAGTTGGCTATCTATGATGCTCATACATTGTATTAAAAATTTTATCTTGGAAAAATCACTGTGTCATTTCATAAGAATATCTTTATTTTCCTCAAGAGGCTGGTCTTTTGTTCTAACAAAAAAATAGCACATGTATATGCACACAGCCTGGCTTGTGTTCATAGTATTTTGTATTGAGTTCTTTCTTCACTGAATGTAAGAAAATAGTATTTAGTGTCACATAGATATGAGAAAAAATCAGGTCCACATGCCCTGTTAAAATTAAGGGGAAGGTTGGATGACTGAAGAAAAGAGGATAAGAGCTTAAGATTAAGCTTAATGACAACATTGATGTTGTCAGTAGCTGAGTGGGTTTGGCAGAGTTTTGGAGAAATTTCAGTCAGTATGAATTTGGTATGTCCTGTCAGCTTTGCCAGATCATCTTGTGATTCTTTTTTTGCTTTCTGAGGACTCATAATTTCATGGTGATCTGTGCCAGCAGCAAACTATGCTATGTTCAAGAAAATACATTTCCTCAAAAAGTTAGTAGAAAGCAAAGGGCAACCCATTTGTTGATACTGCCTGGAGTCCTTGCCAGCAGGTCATGTCTTCCTCAAGCCAGGGGGCTTTTCCTCTTTTTGGAGGATACCATTGCAAACTGTTAGATACAATTAGTCCAGCTGTAGGTTTTAGAGCATAAAATGAAAAATCAAATAAGGTCACAAGTGGACCAAGCTCTTCTGGATCTCTCTCCATCAGTATAAAGTTTATAGCATCCTGTGGGCTGTGCCATCCATCCTCCAGCAGACAGGGGCTCTGGAGCAGAAATAACAGAAGAGAGCATGGATCAGCTTCTTGACCACAAATCACAGCCCAGCACATCTACTTCAACTGCCTCTGCATTCAAATTCCAGGCTGTCAGCTGGGGCCTCTAAGGAACAGCCAGCTTGCTACAGGAAGATTAATGTCCAGGGAAAGTGGGAAAAGAGAGGGTTCAACCAGTTGGGGGTTGCATCTTAAATCTCTGTTGTTCATCTCTTCTTGAGACTTTGTTAAAAGACCAAACGCTAAAATAAGCATGGTGCTGAAATTTAGTTGTATGATTGATGTCCTGTTTCCTTTTTTTCCTTCCCTATTCGTAGCTTTTTTTTGCTTCTGCATGGGAAAGACTGACTAACAGTTTTTGGGTTATTATGATTTCTGCTTGTTTGGAAAGAAAATTCGATGCCACAAGAATCTTTTGTGTTTTCTTTGTAAATAGCTAGAGGAGTACCATCTTCTTTAAGGCTGCAAAATACCCTCATGAGGGATAACTAAGTTATAATATCTATCCAGAACAATAATTCCCACAAGCTTGAAAGGTGCATAATAAAGCAACTATAACAGATCTCTTACAATAAAAAATCTGTGTGTCCATCATGCCTTAAAAGAGGAGAATTTATATAATAATGCTGAATACAGTGACAAAGAACATTTTTCTCCCACTATCTGCCAGTCTAAGCATTGTATCCAGCACATACATAGTACTGAGCAGCAGGTTTTTTACAAAACGTCAGATGTTAATGATACAATATAGCTTTTCTTAAATATTTCTTTAAATCTTTATCTTACCTGTATGATATTACTCAATAAATGTATGAGGATTTGAAGATCCATTCTGAAAGTCTTATGTTAGCGTTCAGATTCACTGAATTAGGCTGCTTGAGCAAAATGATAATGCAGTGATGTTTTCGCCAACAAATTCACCAAAGACATGACTTTTTTCATTTTGCTAATACCAGCATGTTGATCATTGCTCCTGGATATTGACATCATGACAAGATTTGTGAAAACGCTGTTTCTGGGATACTGCCAAGCTTTGTGACTTATGTGGCATATATTCTGCCTTGAGTGAACTCAGAAACTTCAGTGGAGGGTGTGGAAGATCCCTCACATTGCAGAATGTTCCTCTAATTGCAGAAAGGTTCCTCTAAAGAATATGTTCAGATGAGATTTTTCAAGGAGTCTGAAGGAATGAAGTGCCTTGTTGATTTATCTGCATAAAATTGTATTGTCAATCAGTATTTTCACCCCCACAAATGTTAGAGAAGTGCTCCCTTTTGATGCATAAATGCCCTATAACTTAAATCAGAGTTTGTTGGAACACATATATCAGGCTGTCATGGCCAATCAAATTACTGAGCACACTGACTCTGCATGCATTTTGCCTTTTAAAACTTGCTATTAAGCAAAGAGCTACAGTCTCTCCTTTTTTATTGCATTTGCAGGGTGAGAGCGAAAGGTGAAGGCTGTAAGAGAAAACTTCATTTGGGGTTCAGCAGCCTTTGGATTTGGCATGGGATGCTTTTCCCTCTGCTAATATATTTTTTTAATAGAATACAAGTCACTATTACCTTGTGTGTGCTCGATTAGTAAGGCAGCCCTGCATAGCCCTGTCAAAACAATCTCTTCTATGTGATTCTCTTGTTTCAGTCCTGGCTCTGTTTGCTCTGATGTTGCCAAGACAGAAATGATGACAATTATGGGGGAGTAGGAAAGGGTAGGTGGAAAACTAGATAGAAGATTACAAAAAAACCCAAGAAACAGTGATTTTGAGATGTTTATATAGTAGAAAAATATATTTAGTCCTGAAATTATTTAGGCCACCTTGTAAAGCTCAATTTAAAATGCCCCGACCCCATTTATGTTATTGGGAAATGATGTTTGGCTGGTGTTCCATCTCTTAGCTGTCCTGTTCCCCTCTTCTTCTCCCCCTCCCACTCATTTAATTACTGACTGATTGTCTGAAGGTTTTGCAAGTTGGTAGGTGTGGGTGAGACCAGCATTGACAAGTGCATATAACTGGCCTTTTCATTTTTGCTTCTGAGTGCATGTGGATTAGCTGTCACTCTTTCTGGTATTTATACCACTGGCACTGATGAAGATACTGGGCTTACTGCTTGAAAGCTTTTCCACTTAGGGAAGACTTCTTTTTAAATACTGTAACAACAGTGATGGTTTCTGTCAGTAAAATAAGCAAACAAGAGCCTTAGTAATTACAGTTAAAACAATAATCCAAATACAAACAATAATCTAAAGATAATTTATATTACTGTGTCCTTCCACTTCTGTGCTGCAAGATGGGCAAATTACTTGGTTCCTGTGCTAATCCACATGAGCCAGAAGGCATTTTCCATTGAGCTCTACAGTGCACTTTTTTTCACCTTTGGACAGCTCTGCAAAGAAGGCAGGGTGCTGGGGTCCAAACAAAGCAGCCTAATTTATACAGGCAGCTTCTTGAGTGTCATTGGGTTTGTTGCACAACCACAGCTCAATTATGAGTAACAGAATACAGCCTGTTCTGTAAATATTTTAGAAGGACTACTTGACTGCAGTATGTTAATTTTGGTTTATTTCACAGTGTTCAGTCAAGGCTGCTTAAGTTCTCTCCAGTTGAATGGTTCTTTGCTTTCTACTGGTTGCAGCCACACATTGCACTATGACAAAATACATACATGTTTACAAGTAGGCATTTATCCGAGCCTATATCTATGTGTAGCCATTCAGAGACGATTGGTAAATTTAAGAATAAAGTTTTCTGTATTTAGTTATTGGTCATGTTTAATGGCAGCTAATGAGGTTTATTTTTAAGGGGGATATTACAGTTTAGGATTTTTCCATGCATTAGCAAAATGAAGGAGATTAAATTGCCCCACTGAAATAAGTGGATATACCAAATTGTTTAATCTCTTATCTAAAGGGCAAAAAGGAGAATAGTGTTTTGCTTGTGTCATTAAAAAAATTTTAAAAAAAGAAAGACTACTGAAGAACTTATCTGGCTTATGGCAGGATATGCAGACTTTGATTTCACAGAATCACAGGATCATTGAATTGAGATTGGAGGGAGCATCTTGGGATCATACTGTACACACATCCTGCTCAAGCAGGCTCAACTAGAGCAAGTTGACAAGAACCCTGTCTAATTGGGTTTTGAATAGCTCTACAGAATGAGACCCTACAACCTCTCTAGGCAACCAATTCCAGTGTTTTTAGCAATTCCCATTGCTAGCAATTGTTAAATAATGTAATACACCATATGGCAAGAGTGAAGATAAGTTTTAAGGGCTTTTCTTCAAACTTAAGAAATAATGTCTTCAAATGCAGACAAGATTACTTGATGGAAATGAGACATAAAAACCTGCAGATCTGAACATCACCTTGACCTCAAAAAACATATTATAAAGTATAATAGAAGTACAGATAATTTTTTTATTTCACACTTTCTACATTTCCTGTGGTTTTGAAGGTGCGGTTTTGCTCCTGGCTGGTACATATTTTTTTTGAAAATAAAATGTGGGATTTAGAATCAGAGAGGAGTTTTTTTTATCTCTGTGAAGGTTTGGGTTTTTTCCCCTAGTATTTACCTTGGGTTTTCACATATCATATTTCTTTCACTATGTGAATAAACAATTCACATGATATGTGCACTATAAGGAGTTCTTTGACGGCAAGCAGTTTTCCATATCCTACAATTCCTATGGACATTTGGATGGTTGAGAATTTTACACGGGTTTGTAACCTTTTCTGGAGTTTGTAAGTTCATTAACAGTATCCACAGATATTTTTCTGTGATAGATATATAGCCTATATTATTCTTGCAGCAAATAAGAAAATGAAATTTAATTTAAAATAGTTTGTTCAATAATTCTATGTTATTTTTGTGTCCATATATGAACATATCAAAGTGAAAATTGGTAACAAAAATACAGATGGAATTTTGCAGGGCACCAGGTGTCTTGTGTGCAACATGAAAAATCGAGCTTTTAGGTGATCCAAGGAGATGTAGACTGATAGAGATTAAACTCAGAGGGAATTCATTGCCAGCCATTAGGCAGGCATTCTGAGGTTGCAGTGCAGTAGTACACCTATGCACTAGTCTGTGGGTGTACAAAGCAATATTTCTCAGTGGAAGCAAGAATGAACAGACCCCACATGCAGCTAAATATTAGTGGAAGGCTTGATCTGACTCTTCGGGCAGAATGAATGTTAGAGAGAAACTACCCAGACTGTGACCCATGCTCGATAGCAGAAATGCCAGTGCAGGTTATGGAAATAAATGGTCTGGGAATCTGTGACTGACTCTCAGAAACAGGAAGAGGGGAGACATCTTGGACACACTGCTTGTTGTAACAAAAATTCTAATTAAACAAAAGACAACTATTTGTTTTTCTTCATTTCTTTCTCCTGCATTCAGAGAAACAGGACTTGTTGACCTTTTAATTTTTTCCCCTTTGTATGTATGTAAGCAGCATTACACTCACACCAAAATGCTTACTTTAGGAGATAAAACATTATAAAGGCCCCAGGTTTGGGTAACGTATTATTTTTGTGTCCACTGCACATCTGTGAACATCTGTTTTATGGTCAGATCTGAATAGCCTATATTGAATGACATTAGAGTTTTACTGAAGAAAAAAACAGTTCTTTCTTCTAGGAGTAAGCCTCTGAGGTGAAGAATGTCCATACAATAGCTAAAATCCAAGGGCTACATTTAAAAACTTGGGCTGAAAAACATTACTGTATAAATAATGTCACTGATTTTAAATGCTGTTCAGTGACTGTAAGTCAGCTAGCCTTTGGGCCAAGATGGAAACTGTGGGGACACAATATTTATTTATTTATAACTCTTAAGTGCCTTAAATATAATCTTTAATCTTTCTGAATAATTAGAATATAGATCTGTGCTAAGCATTGTGCTCCACTTTGGAAGGTACACTCAGATATTAACAGAAGGCATCTGAAAAAAAGATCTAGAGCTCTGTGGTTGTTCACTAGCAGCTCATAGCCCCCCAGATTGGTTAGGAAGGCTTTTTCTACCCTTTGGACCTTGTTGTGAAATGGTGTGATAAGATGGCAAAACACCTCTCTCAAATCCTGCCAGGGTAACCTTTGATAACTATTCTATTTGGGCATTTGGTCTGCTTGGGAAAATACAATCAGATTACCTTTTTTGTTCAGAAACAGGAGCCAAAACAGAGAAATGTCCATCCACAGATGCACTAATCCAGTGGGGCTGGGCTGAGGACAGTCTGAAAAGACAGTGTGCATTTATATTGCATAGATCTGGATGCCTGGAAAGGCAAATACAGAAAATGAATAGCTGAAGGACAGTGCTTATGAGCCAGGGTGACTTTTGTTGTGTTCCTCTGGAGTAGCTGACAATTCAAATTCAGTAGTTTCTTTGCTGTCAGACCATTGCAACAGGGGGCCAAATCAATTCTGCTTTGTTTAAGAACAAAGTTCTAGGAATGCTTGGTCAATATTCACTTCCTCTTTTTGCCTCTTTGTATGGCTAAGTGATTTGTACCTTTGTTCTGTTCCATAGCATCTGTTACAGTGTTCATTGGGCAGTGTTTATCACTTGAGAAGTTCATTACTTAAAAGAACACTTTATTTGATCCATATGGGACTGTCAACAAAAGGATGTATTTTTCTTCAGAGTGAGATCTAAAGTTTCATTTTATAAAATAAGCATGTCAAATTGCACAGAGGAGAGATGGCCAATTTACAATTAACAAGTTAATTGCAATTGAATTTTTTGCACTGGAATGCAAATGAGAGGGAAAGGACCATCCCTTCTCTTACAGTACAGTGCACCAAATCTGCCACCTATACCTTGTCCATTCTTGTACAGTCTTTAGCCCTCAATAATGATATGCCACTGTCTATAGTCACTTTGGGTAGAAAGCAAGAACACCTAAACAATTATTTAAAATCTCAGAAAGTTGTGAAAGCTTATCTCTAGCTACCCAAGTGTCAAGTGACACAAAGTGGATTCACATGCTCCATTCAAAAGTAAGGAGCAATTTAAGCTTTACAAAGCCCCAGGGTTTAGCAAGGAAAAGCTCTTGTAGCTCATGTGTCAGCTAACAAATTCACACAGAGCTAGGAACTTATCCTATTGTCTTATCTTTGAAGCACTGCACAGAGTGAAAACACCTCTCCCCCTTTCTCCCAGAATCATGTGATATGTTAATGAGAATTTTTGCACTTGGCCTCCTTGAACTTCATGAGGTTTGTAAGGCGTCTCCTGCCTCTCAAGCCTGGCAAGGCCCCTCTGGATGCCACCCCATCCCATCAGGGTATCAGCTGCTTGGTGACACTGGCAAACTTGCTGGGGATGCTGCCCCTGTTGCCAGCAAAGCTGTTGAACAGTGAGAGTCCCAATGCTTGTCCCTGAGGACAGCACTCATCACTGGATTCCACTTGGACATCAAGACATTGACAGCAAGTCTTTGAGTGTAACCATACAGCCAATTCCTTATCCACTTAATGGTCTCTCTGTCAAATCCCTGTCTTTCCAGTTTAGAAATAGGATGTCATGTGGAATAGTGATATGCTTTGCACAATTCCAGGTAGATGATCTCAGTTGCTCTTTCCTCTTCCAACAATACTTTATTCCCATCAGAGAAGGCCACCAACTTTGTCGACTTGACTTGCCCTTAGAGAAGCCATGCAGGCTGTCACAAATCACTTTATTTTCCGTGTGCCTTAGCATAGTTTTCAGGAGAATCTTTTGGAGGTATTAAATTATGGAATATCAAAATTTTCAGTTCCCTTTAGTAAAAGGCATTATTTTTTCTGTCACATGTCAAAGAAAGGATAACACTGAGTTCCTGCACCTTGTTGAATCTCACTAAAAAAAAAAAATATTCTTAAAGGGCTTCTCTATATATTTCCATCTGTAACATATGTTTATGGTGTTTGTACTAGTATTTACTTGACTGAAAGGATACTGTGCATAAATATATCTGTAGAATGTCTTCCACTTATCATGCATTCTTCCAGCATCTAATGCACCATCTATATTTTAAGATTGACTCCAGACAGCAGAGGCGTACACCATAGGCATAATTTTCCCATCTTCTTTTTTTTTTTCTATCTTTGGCTTCAGTAAAATTCATGAATGAACTTTGGAGCTGATCTCCTGCTAGAAATTCCAAACCCGTAAAGTCTAAGCAAAAGTCTTGATCCAGTTCATCTTCTTTCAAAGTCAACTTTTCTGAAATGGGATGCTTTAGTTCAGAGAATCATACTTGTGTACTATTGTGCTTCTCAAATAAATTACTCCTTGAGATGGAAGGGGAAGATAATATAATGAAAACTGCCTTTGAAATTTCACAATTCCCAGGATTTTGAGGGGTAGAGTTACTCATGCAGAACATTCGTTTTATCATTGCTCTTCATGGTGTCTTTCAAACCAAAGTCTTCGGTGGTTTAGCTACTGCATCAGACTAAGAAATTTATGTGGCAGTAGCAATTCTGTGTTGAAATCCTTTACAGCAGACTTTTTTACCTATGTGTCTCGGCTATTGATGCTGTCAATATGATAGTTTGATACATGGCATTTCTTATAAATCGTTATTTTCTAAGATTGTATTTCTGTCTAAAGTCAGTATATCACTTCTTGAAGGGAGCAGTTTAGTTATGCACCAGAAGAGAAGCACTAAAAATCTTTGAAAGGCAAGTTCTTTACTAAACCAGAATAATGCAGTGCTTTTCCATAAATCTTTAGGTGCCACTTAACACTTGCATTTTGAAGTAGCCCAGCTGCAGTCTGTTCTCTAGCTAGTGTGACTACAGGCATTTGCCCTCACAGTTGTCAGGTCTTGGTCATAGGAAACTTTATTTTCCACAAGGTTGGAAGCCTAGACTTTATTCTCATTGTTGTGAATCCAAGATATTTCCCATAGAAAATTATGTACTGATGAAGTCCAGAGAATTATTTTCTTTCTCCCAAGGAGAATTTTTTCATTCAAGTAAGTAGTATGTCTTATGGACTTTCAGGTTGGAATTATTTTGCCTTACCGTGGGAGGTTTTCAAATACAGAAGGATGAATTAGATCTCTCTGATTTTCACTGAGATGATGCATCCAGTGGGTAGACTTCTGAGTTTCCTCTAGGTCTTTGAAAACCTTCCACGTGATTATTTTCATTTTTTGTGCATCCATTTCCCTGTCTCTGCTGCTTTTCAAGCCTCTATAGAAACACTCATGGGAACCTGGAGGAGGTATGTGCTCTACAGTCAAATCCTAATTGCCCTACTGGGTCCATCTCATTAAGTGTTATGTCTTATTATCCATCTGTATCTTGGCCTTCAAACATAAAACGTGACCTTGGGCTGTGATCCATCTACTAACTCGACAAGATCAGATTTCACTACAGCTTACACAAGAGATATTCAAGTGGAAACTAAGGTATCTAAAACAGGTTTTTAATGATTGGGTAGGTGACCTCAGTGAGACACAGGATCAAACAACCTGAAATGTGCTCTCTTACCATTTTGTGAAAAAAAATAGCTGTATTTTACACCAGTTCTGACCATTAAATGCTTGATGCCATTTTTTCCAAGAATTGTTTAACAAAGAACATAAGCTTTACCTCTGCACATCAAAGCGCTCAAACCCATGTGCAATGAATCCAATTGTCATTCTGTCCCTTCAGAAGTAAAGCCAGTGACTAGGTCCCATAATTGCTACGGTTTTGGTAATCATAAATTAGTAAAAATTATCTAGCTGTTTCTGGTGAGAGAAAGTTCCTCCATGGGATAAACAGTAGCCCCAAAAACCTTCATTGACAGCACCATAAACCATTTCTCCTTGGGTCTGGCCAAACAAAATGCTCACTACATGTAATTGTTCACATAGAATACCTTCATGGTGTTCTAATGAGATATATTTGGCTTCAGGAGACTTAAAATATGTAAAATTATGATTTAAGAAAATTCCAACTGTTTTTGTCAAATACCTACTAATGAATAGTAACTCTCTCCTCCAAGTGACATATTAAACATGATACTGTCCCTTTACACAAGTGGCAAGACGATAGAGCTAGAAAAATGCCTCCATTGTGACTTCTATTTTAATAATTTTCATTATCTTAAACTTATGAAATATTGCCTTATAAAAAATCCATGTTGATAATCTAGGCTAACAACATTAGTGTTAAAAACAGTATTTATTGCTATATATAAATGCATACACATATGCACACATACATATAGACAAACACATACTTGTAAAAACACAGTAGCTGTCTAAATGAAAACAAAATGGGGCAATCAGTTATAATAGTGACAATCAATTATCAGTTGAGGAGGAGACCTTGGGAGTTAGGGGAAAAAAAATCACAAATGTGGTGTCATGGTTGAAGGCTGATGAAGCACAATACAATGATTTTCTTTTTTTCTTTTCCTCTTGAACTAAGTAGCCAAAACATGCTTTTAAACTACAAACATGCCACTCATTAAAAATAATGCTCCAGAAAGAAAATATTTCCTGTGCTTCTCAGCATAGCAGGTAATAACACCAGAGAACAAAGGAATGGTGCACTAAGTTGTACAGTAGATGATTCATTAATTACTCCTGTAGTACTGCCAAACTATAGACTCAGATTCATACAGAAGAAGCTGGACTAGATTACCTGGATTTGTCCATACCTTTCCCATGGTAGTTAGGTCAGACGCTTGCAGAAATCCTCAACATTTTATTACACACTGTAATCCTTGTGGATGACATAGTAAAACTGCTTTTTTTTTTTTTCTGTGCCTCTTAGACCTTTCTTCACTTAGTTACCTTTAAAGGTAAGAACTGATTCTGTCAGAAATCATGTGTTGTAGGGAACTGCAAAATGTGTTAGTGAAGGGGTGGTGGGAAAAGTCTGCTTGAAAGGTGAATGAAGCATTCTCTACAGTGGATACTTTACAGTTGGCTTCTTGAACTCAACAAAGCAGGGGATGTTCCCAAAATAGCATTTAGAGTTTAACAGATACAACTGGTCCAATTGAGATGTGACATAAATAGGAGGAGACAGAGGGAGTAAGCAACACTCCTGGTGTTCGTGCTAGAGTTTACAGTGGCATCACTTGAGTAGCAAAGCGACTGGAGAACAGAGCTGAAACAGGCAGGCTGACTTGTGAGAAGAGAAATACAGAGTGCAGGACCTGTTTCTGGAGGACAGGCAGATGGGAAAGAATATAAGCTCTGTGTAGGCCAGAGACTGATCCTTGAAATGTTTGTGTGTTCAAGGCCGGGTCAGATGGGACTTTGAGTAACCCGGTCCAGTGGAAGGTGTCCCTCCCCATGACAGTGGGGTTGGAACAAGATGATCTTTAAGGTTCCTTCCAACTCAAACTATTCTATGATTCTGTGATGAGTATCTCCATAGGTTCTTCCAAGTTCACCTTTATATAAGCAATGATCTTAATCAGTGACATTCTCCCATGGATCAAATTTGACTCACGGGCCAAAGAAGAAGCCCAGCACAAGGATATGAAAATCTGTCTGTGTGCGCTACCTAGATGGAGGTGCTTATGTTGCCAGTCACTGCTCTTTACTGGAAATACGAAATAGTCTTTCTCTTTTATTGAGGAAGAAGGCCAGACTTTTCTTCTACTGTTTTCTGGAGCTGAGATCTACAACTGTTTCCAAATTAATATATAAACATCCCCAGTCACAATCTGCACCCATGCTAAGTTTGGAACTTAGAAATTGTCTACTTGCAAAAAGAAAAAACCCAGTGCATAGCATTTTTTATCATGCTTAAAGATTGCATTGAGAGTGCTTTCATTTGGTGCAGTGTTGCTTCTGACAGTGGATGTTCTGTAGTGGATGTTGCCTGTTACTGGATAGAAACATTTGTTAGGTCTAATATGTGCTGCTTCAACAGACAATGAAAAAGATAAACAATTGATTGCAATCAGAATCCGAAACAAAAACATTGCAATAATGTTGCATATTTGCATAGTTAACACGAATCTGTGGGCAATATAAAAAATCTCTTTTAATGCATATACAGATGAGAATGAATTAAAGAAAAGGAGACAGATACCAAACACTATCAGACTGTGCAGTGACTTTTGACTGCTTTTGTACTGAATATGAAAGTCATCCAAAGCCTGGAAAAGCCAAAAGAGGAATCTTTATTTTAAACTTGTTGTTGAGTGGGCAACTACTTTTGGGTAGAGATGTCTGTTTGTTCTCAGATGAAGGTTTTGATGGAGTTTGTTTGTGAAATTCTGCCTCTCTAAGAAAGATTAGAGTTCCTTTCTCCAACATAACTGACTGGCAGTAACAGTCCTAGGCAAAGCCTTCATGGCACTTACTCCTGTCCAGGATGCTTTGGAAATTGTAATTTCCATTTCAACAGCAATTACAATATATTTGAATGTATTAATTTCCAAAACAAGTACAACACCAAGCAACACTTTGTCATTCTGTCTCTGAAACAAATCTGGTGGAAGAAAGAGTGCACAGAAATATTTCTATAAATAAATACTTAATCTTTTTCTGTTCATGATCATCTCTGGCATTATTATGTACATATCCCTGTATGTTGCTGTGCAATGAAAGTGCTCTGATGAGCTGACCACTTTCTACTTGTATTCATCAAGAGTAAAGGATATAATTCTGGAAATCTAAACCTGTGCCATGTCAATCCCATATAGCTTTTTGTCCACCTAGGATCTGTATTGAAACTCCCAGTTACTTCAGTGGAAGCAGCACTGAGACCTAAATTCCCTAAAATGTTAAATTTAAATGAAACTCCAAAAACAATACTTCACCTCCTCCTGTTCCCAGAATGGACTAATACATTGATTTTGAAGCCATAGTTTAGAGAATACATTACAGATTAAATGTGAGGGATTTTGGAGACAGGAATTAGAAGTGTGTGTGTGGGAAAACAATTTAGACAAATTGTTTATATATTATCTGCCAACAACTGCTTGGTTTGTTTTTTTGGTTTTTTTTTTTTTGTTTGTTTGTTTTTGTTTTTATTTAATTCAGCCTTACTGATGTTGCTAACTTAGAATTAGATATTGTAAAATGACATGATGTCTGTTCTGTGGGGGAAGAGGAATGCTGGTGAGAGAGCACCTCTTAATGAGGAGCAGTTGATATATATGTGGGCAGTTTTATAGTTTTGTCAAACAACATAAAAGTGTTATTCTGGATTTACTAGCAGGAAATAAAATTGAAATTAGATTTTTAAATGGCACAAAATTCCAATGCTTTTTATGTCACCACTAAAAAACCCACTCATCCTTTTAAATAGGAAGCCTTAAAGCTGCAGTAGTATCTTCAAGGCAAAATCAGGGATATTATTTACTCAAGCAAAACTTCTTTCTGTGTTAGTGCCATTGGAAAATGAATAAGTATTATTCTCTATGTTGTCTGTGTTATAAACTGCTTGCAGTTATTGATAGAAACCCAGACTTCACCATATCCTATTAAATATGTCTGTAAGGGGTTCAATTCTGACACCTTTTCTTGCCATAGTTTCATCTTGAAATCTCAGTGAGGTTTTATCTCTGTAGCAATTCACTTGCAATTTGAGGCAGTTTCAGGACATTTATATCAAATCTTAGAAGCATAATCCTGAACATTGGTCAAATTATGGTTATTGACTTTTGAAATAGAGTAATAAATGTTGTTCCTTTCTTTCTGGTCCATTTTGGAATGGAATATTTATGACCTAACTCAACTTCTCCCTCTTATTTGATCCATATAATCAACTTTAATGGGAAGAAACAGACAGAGTTTAACCAGTGGCCACATAATGTTGAAAACTGAACAAATTCCACCCTTATAATTTTTCGCATTTTTTTGTCCATGTCTGCTGGGCAGTCACTTGCTTGCACTCAACTTTCATGGTTCACCATTGCTTGTAGCTTCATATGGTCCATTTTTTTTTTCTTTTAAAGACAAATTTATCTTTCAGGGCTCACACTTGCTCTTGCTTTAACTAATTTTATGACAGAGGAAGGTGATGCCTACAGTAACCTTTTTAGAAGCAGGTCTGCTTGTTTGATGTGTTGCTTGTTTCTCTGTGGAAAAGTAAATCTACTTACATGTACCTTCAAAGGAAGAAAAAATCCTATTTTCCTCTTCCTCGTTAATATAGAAGAGAACCTCTTAGTAGAGTGCAAGGCTCTTGGGACAAGATAAATGATGTTTTAATTAAAATTAGCCAAGCAAACCATTTTCTATAGGTTGGATGCATTAAAATATATTTTTCTTCCTAAAATGCAAGTGCAGTGACTCCCTAATCTAGAATTAAAATAATTTTAGGTATTGCTGGCATATTATCAGTAGACATAGAAGAGAGCTTGTTTGCTAGCTTGTGAAAAGAATCCAAAAGTGAAAAACAGTGACCTGGCCGTCTCTTTTCTAACAAGCAGGGGTTCACTGACTTTAGCATGTAAATCACAAACACTGCTGAGGATCACCTGTTGTCTGGGAGGAAGCACTCAGAATGACTACAAAATTGGGTTACAGTGCAGTATTTAGAAAAATCTGTCTAAATCACATTATAGGTATTCTTCCCTTGTGCAGCAAAATATATTTAGAAAGAATGAAAGAGAAGCTACAGTTAACCTAACCTTGCCCTGGTATGTTATCCCACATCCTGGGACCAAAGGCTAGCCTATATCCCGCTCTCCTTTCTGTCCCTTAATACACATAAAAATAAATAATATAAATAGAAAGGAAGGAAATTAACAATTTCCTGGTGTTTCCCTCTGTTATAGGAGGAGGAAGTAAGCTCAGCCCATTGAAGAAGGGTAGAACTGAATTTGAAGCAAAATTGTTGGCTAAGAGAGCATGGCAGGATGTGATTTGAGGTGAGAAAAAGCAAGGGTTTGCACTCCAGAGCGCTGAGTTATCTGCTGTAAGTATTAGTAACCAAAAAGGTATTTGTAACTGGAATATAGCAAAATTCTGTGGTCTGAAAACAAAGTAAGGTCAAGCAGGCAGGAAAATCTGACCATAACAATTTACTTATATCTCAGACAGTTGTCTGAGCCCAGTCATGATTTCTGATAGCCATGGCCAGTTTGTCTTGAAGCAAGCCTGTTGTCTTGCTTCAGCCTCAGGTTACCAGCGAAGGGAGGTGCTGAAGAAAAAGCACAGCCAAACAACAAAGAGCTGGGAGATCTGGGGAACTATTTTCTCTTCCAAGTTTGGACAAACGTTGCACTCCCAGCCAGTGTGCCACAGCATTAGTTCATATGGTCATTTCTTGCTGTGCAGCAAGATTAAATTGTGGATTAAATTGTGCTAGAAACTGCAAAGAGCCAGCTCAGGAGTCAGGGAAGTAAGAGAGATCCCACTCAGACTCTTTACTTCATATGTTCCTCTGATTTATGGATGTAATGAGGGATTGACCTTATCATGTTTGAAAACATGAAATCCCATAAGAAATGTCAGGATACTGAGTTGCAAACAGGCCAGGATGAAGTAGGATTTCAGATGCTGCAGATTTCTGTACGCGTGCAGGTAGGATCTGCCCTGAAAAGAGATTAGCTCCTGTCGTTACACTGGATAAAGGAACCAACCTAATGCATGTACTAAGGCATTTAACTTACACTGATCAGAATTTTATCACTTTGATATAGCAATTTTGAATATAGAAATCTTTCAATATTCACAATATAGTGTCCTAGTATGAAAGTAAAATAGCTAGAAATATTGCACATTGCCATGCATACATTTTCATATGCTTGCATTTCGGGTCTGATAAACCAATTGTGTATGGTCTGAATGCACCCGTTGTTTTAGAGTAATCAAGCCTGATCATGATTTTCCCTTTTTAGTCTCCTTCAAAACAACCCTAAACCCAAACAAAAATAACAATTTTCTCATCTTCTGGGGTAACATGCAAATGAACTGCTGACTCATAAGTCCTTGTGTTAGGCACAGATTGCCAGCTTGAGAGAAAATGATGAGAGTGTAGCATTTTTAGATTTTGAATTTTGTGCATGCCAGTTGCTAATAGGTACACGGGGTTGATGTTAGTGAAAAAGTCGGTCCTTTATCCTCTAGGCCTTCCATTTAAAAAATTAGCTTGTGATTAATTGCTGCATGCTTCCATTACTGCAACGTAGATAGATTTTAAAAGCCATTTGACAAAAAAAATGCACCTTGGGGTATTTTAAATGCAGCAGCTGTAGAACACTCAGTAATTTTATTTTCTGTTTTTTATATTCATAGTGACTGAACTGGCAACTTGAGTTAGGATCACAGGATTATAACATCAGTTCTGTTCTTTTCCAAAGTTTGATTTTCTGTTTGTGCTTAAGAAGCTGACAACTATATCTGAAACTCATTGATTATCTGCTTATAATAGCTCCTCATCTGAATGGAACAGATCAACAAACCTTTTCCACTTTCCAAATAACAACAAAATGGAGCCAAAGATATTTGAAACTGAATTAGAATAATGTTAATCTGGTTTGTTTATTCTGAAAAAAAGAAGTATTTAAAGAATAATTTGTGATCGATTTAAATGGATCCTAATTTCAGATTAAATTAACTGTTCTCTTCATTTTTCTAAAGAGTATATTTATCTATTTGAGACTTACGTAGAATATAAGCTATAGTATATTTATTTATTCTTTAACTGACTCATAATTTTATTTTTTTATAAGTGAAAAGAACGTCTTAAAACAGTGCATGCATTCAATTAACATAATTTAATTTATTGATTTTAAGGTTTTCTGTCCTAGACTTAAAAAAGAATCTTGTAAAATCCATTGCCCCACACACCAATCTTTCATGATCATCCACATAACTTGACATTTTCTATGTTAAATCTCACCAGATTAACATTGTTATTCAAATGTTTGGAGTTCGATGGCTTTCTTTTTTTTTTTTTTTATCTTTGCATTTAAAATTCAGATAATCTGCTGGATATTCTTGTTACAGTTCCTTGGCCTATTCAAAGAAAATACCAGAAAACAGAAATGTATCCCTTCTATGATGAAACCAAGGCAACCCAGAGAATATCTCTGCTGAAGTTCACAATTGACTGTCACAAATGAAAACAAATTGATAAATTACAGTTTGCAAATCCCTGCAATAGGAAATTAATTTAGTGGTTTGAAATAAAGCAAATTTCAGCACTTTTAGACAATTGCTTACAATTGTCTAAATCTGCAAAAGAAAATTCTGTTTCTTTTTTGTTGAATGTACAGAGGTTTTTATATAAACATAATTGAATCCTTTCAAGGATCAACATTTGATCACAAGAGAATGAAATGATACTTCACAATGGATCTGATAAATGAGACATGTATATATGAACAGGCACATTGATTGACCTCTGCTTTTTTAAGAACTTGCAAAAAGCAAAGTAGAAAGAAATGTAACTCTCTGTAATTTATTTTGGGAAGCAAGTGGTTGAGCCATGTGCTGTAAGTGACTCAAATCTGGATGTTTGAATTTCTTATCAATATTTTGACAGAATGGTTGTAATGCACAGCCTTATAATCAGTTAAAGTGTTGGGCCAGGATGCCTGTGAACATAGAAAGTCGTGTATCATCCTAGAATACTGCCATTTGATTCTGGTACTTCACAGCAGCAGTGAAATCTGGACCCATCAGAAACGGATTTTTATTTTAAGTAACAATTTCAGTGGCCAGTCTTTAATGCTAGCAATATGTAAAAACCTAAGGAAATTTTGATATCAGTACTTCTACCCTGCATCAGTTCATAGATACACTTAGAATAGGAAATTATGGCTGAAATTAAACCAGTTGATATTTTGATCCCAATGGAGATATGTGTTATGGCTGTCCTGTCCTGCACCCTTATTTGCTGTGGCTGAGCAGCTTAGCCACCCTTAGCTACCTGTGAATTTGTGTGACAGGGAAAATGAACCAACCAGAGCTCTGCTGTGAAAGGGCAGCATTGCAGCATCATGTTCTGACATGTTTGCTACCAACAAAATGATGCAAGCTCATCTTTCACTATTAAATGAGTCAGGTTTCCCTTGGAGCCTTTCAGTTAGAAAAAAGGAATAAGCACTTAGCAAAGGCGACTGATAAAATCTACACTTTTACTACTTTTTATTATTATTTTTAATAGGAAAATGTGCAACCTCCCTTCTAGCAAAAAGATGTAAATTGTGGATTTTAAGAAACAAATTCTGCTGCACAGCAGGTTTAGACAGGCTGCTACAGTTGGGGCCTCAAGGCATTCTGTGGCTTCCCTGTGGTAAGCCATGGTTCTCATTTGTAAAGCCAGGAGAATTCCCACTGTTGCTGTAATCATATGCATGATCCTTCTTCCATCTCAGTGCTTCCAGCATCAGTTGAAAAAAGAAAAATAGGGCAAATGTTGGTTGTCATGTAGTCAGCTATCCAAGAGCTTAGAAACCTCATATACTTTTTAGGATTCAATTTTGTCCTCAGGAAAAGAATTAAGCTTTTTAGTGGAAATCTTAAAAAAATACAACTGAAAGAAAGAAAAGAGAAAAAACAAAACAAAACAAAACAAAACAAAACAAAACAAAACAAAACACATAGGAAAAAAGCAAACAACAAAAACAACAATATTAAAAACATGTCCTGATTCAGATATGGCAGTGAAGACATCAGATTTTTTGAGGATAAAATATTCTCGTTTTTAGGTAAAATATTCTCATTTTTCCCATGAACTTCTCTTTTCCAAATATGTAAAATCCTTTCAGAAAAGGCATGTGTTCATCCCCTGAGCCTTGCTGTTGTATAATCTCTGTGTTCTGTAACTTCTGCACTTGGTGACTTCCTGTCCAGTGTTTGATTCTGCAACTTTCCTATTAACAGCCCTTGATGGACTCGTTTTGGCATGTCTTTTTGATTCCCTTTATTCTTTTGATACTCAGAAAATATAAGTCAGTGTGTTTCACAGGTCAGTTATGTTTTGTCAGTAAAAGTACTTTGGTATCTTTCAAGCCTTCCTTTTGAAAATTTCATTGTATATCCCCTCCTTCCTGTACTGTGAGAAAGGCTGTGAGTATGTGTTCCCTATTTATCTTCTCTGGGTCTTTCATGATCCTGTAAACCTCAGTCTCCCCTCTTTCTGTCCTCTGTCTTTTCATTGTTAAAAAGTGCTGGTCTGCTGCTTCTTGCCTGCTGTGGAAGCTGTTTCAGAAATTTCTTTGTGCCTGCTGCCCCCCCATCTAGAAACAGGGAAAATCCTAAATTGGAAGGAGCCCCTGGAGGTCACCTGAGCCCACCTACAGCTGACAGGAGGGGTTTGGATTAAATTATCCATGGGCCCAACCAGACAAGTCTTGAATTACTTCCAGTAAGGGAGATTCTACAGCTTCTCTAGACAACTCGTTCCAATGTTTAGTTGTTCTCACAGTGAAGAACTTTTTCCTGTAATCTGATGAAATTGCTTTTTGAAGCAACTGATGCTCATTGCTTCTTTTCCTCTTGCTGTGTCCTTGTGAAAAGAGGACACATCTTTTCTATAACCCTTCTCTAGATATTGAGAGAATGTGATTAGACTCTCCCCTCCCTTTCCGTTGAGTAAGCTGAATTCCTTTCACCTTTCGACAGGCATCAGCTTGGTGGCCCTTCACTGAACCATCTCCAATACTTCAATGTCTCTTTTGAAGTGGGAGTCCAGAACTGGACACAATATTCCAAGTGTGAACTAACAAATACCAAACAAAACAGTGATAAATTTTCATCTGCTGGATTTACTTTGGCTGCTGCAGTCAAGGCCCCAGGTTGGTTTCATTGCTACGAGGACGCACAGCTCACCAGTCATTCCTTGGCCTGGACTTCTACTTGGGATTATTCCATCCCAGATGCAGTGTCCTATAAATATCTTGGTTAATCTTCCAGCCTGTTGAGATCTCTGTTTGTTCTAGTGTATAATATGTACCTTGTTGTGTTTTACTCTATTTTTTCTCACAGAGTGTGGAGCAGAATTCTGTGAATCAGTGCTATCGTGGAGACAGGCTATTTGTTTACATTAGCACAATAATAACAACAAATAATAATAACAGTAATATTAATATCAATATGAATAGTAATAATACAAAATTATTTTGATATTGCTTTTGATGTTATCATTATTAGTTTATTATTATTCATTTATTATCTGTTTATTAGTGATTATTAGTTGATCATTTTTTTTCCCAGTTTTGTTTTCTGTTCCTTTGCAGGTTATCAATACTGATATATTTGCTTTTTTGACCAACACTGAAACTGATTACGTGTTTTCACTAAAATGTCCATGCTGATTTTGAGATCTGTTTCATCAGTAGGAGTAGCTAGCTCAGACCTAGCAGGTTATTTGAAGTGTAAAAAGGGCATTTTTTTCTCTGTACATATTAATTGAATTTATTGATCCTGAATATCATATATTATTTTATTGTCTAGTTTTTCACCTTCGAAAAAAGAAAACTGAGATATGATATGGTTGAATATGAAGTGGTACTCTTAAAGAAAACCAAGTGTTCAGTGTTTCTGATAACAAAAGAAACAGAAGTCATCAAAAGAAGTTGCAGAATTTTAAAACATACAGAAATACTCTTATTTTTACACTATTTTAGCTGCTTAAAGTATGTATAGTTTCAATGCTTATTTTAAAAATATATTTTAAAGTGATGACTCAAGACTGAATAAGGATAAAATAGTCCAGGCTCAGAAAGTCCTAAACATGATTACAAAATTTCTTTATTTGACTGATTCTTAATTGTTTTATCACCACAAATATCTGTTGTTCACTATTATCAAAGACAGAGTATTGAGTTAAAAGTTGTGATCAAGTACAGCCATTTCCCATTATACTTCTGAATAAAATCTTCATCAGCTGCTCAGTCCATCTTAGATTGAAGTTTCCTGAATAAATCTTTCGTGTATACTTCCTTCCTGTTTCTAAAGGTGGTCAGGAGAAAAAAATTTGTTCTTAACTGTAAAACATAGCCCTAGAACCCTGATGAATAGCATATAATCTGTTTTAGAGGAATTCATTGTAAGAAAGTTCATTGCAAATAGCCAAAGGAATGTGCAAAGAAATGTGATGGAAAGATTCACAAGCAGCTGCTCCTGAAAAAGTGTTCATAAGTGTAGTAGTGATCAGGCTGTGTATAAGGAGCAAGCTTTTCCAGACTCACTGAAGTTTGAGAAGAATACTAAATATTGCCATAATTTTAAAAATAAACCCTTGGGAGAGTACACAGACTGTATTTCTGAGAAGTGTATGGCTAAAATAACTAGTGATGCTTACGTGACTTTGAGTTTCATTTCTGGGATGCTACACCTAGGAGATTTGCATATTGTGTCTTCATTTTTTGTTTCTGCACACCACAACTCCATTTTTAAAATTCCCTTGTCTTCTCACAGACATAATTCTTCCTATTTGCAAGATATTTGTTACTCATCATTTGGTATGCTTTCCTGTAAGAAGGGCTTCAATTCTAAAATGTTTGTTGCTGTAACTTCTGACAAGATTTCATATTTTCTTCTTTCACTAGCAAATAATTGGAAGTATACTATTGGTTGAGTGTGGCAGATAATTCTAGAATGTAGAATGAAGAGGTCCTCTGGTTTCAGGTTTGATTCCTTTTCTGCTTCTAGGAGAGAGGATGGATGTGAGATGAAGAACTTTAAACCTCTACTGCCACTGAAGGAAGAGATCCTGCCTTCCTTCCACCCAACTGCTTTATTTCTTAGCCTGTATTTTCTCTGGTGTTGCCACAAGTGTTTCTGGAAGGAACCAGCGTGGGTTACACCCACAAAGGCAGCAATGTTAGCTGAGAGATCCAGGGCTACATTTGGTAGCAGCATCTGTTCATGCCAGCTTAAAGTGTTGACACTTTAGCTTAAACAGGCTTTATTTGCTAATATTTGCAACATCAATGAACAGCTTTTACACTTCCAAATGGCTGTATAAATGGGTAATCACCCATATCTACATGACAGCTAATCCCTTGAAGTGGTACTGACTGACTACACAAGTTATTTTTTTTCTTTTGCCTTTCATAGAGAAATTTTTTTAAAGTGGTTTTAACACTGTAAGACCTCAAAAAGTAGTATGTAATAGATTAATTTATTATTTTTCCCCATTAAATTGTTTGAATGTTCCCCATTGAGGTACTTGGTAGTGTAGAAGTCAACTTCTCACTAAATAAAATGGTATCAGTAAATCCTTGTTAACTGAAGAGATGGCCTGTAACTGCACATTTAAGTTAATTTTAGCAACTATTCAGACAAATTCTCACCTCCTCCCCTTCACAGATATGTTCTAATTCACTAGGAAAAAGGCATAAAAAAGCCTGAAAATTATGTTTCCAATTAGTGTGGCTTTCTCATATTTAAATTCTGTGTGGCTGTGCCAGATAATTGAATAAAATGTGATACATTCTTTGATCTTTGTTGAGATGATGTAGGCTGTAAATATTGTTTCGTTATACCATTCATGTTGACATATATTGTATTGTGCCACTTATAGCTTCTTTGGCACAGCTCTGGAATCAAATGTTCAGCAGTGATTAATGACCAAGAATATCCAGACCTACTCTTGAGTCTAAGAGCTCTCTAATCTCTGCTCCTGTTCCTTCCCTCAATTCCAGCATTAGTTAATGTGGTTTCTGTGAACACAGCAGTTCTTGTCATACAGCTTGTGCTGCCAGTAGTTAATGTAGTGGTAGCATAGAGCTAATGATCATTAAATTCTCAGTTTTCTTAATTCTTGCTTATTATTGGATCTTTGATACCCTTTCTCACTTTTGCAATTTTTTATTTAGTGTTTAATAGAGAAAAGGCTTTTAAACCTGTGCTACAGCCTTTTTTTCAGTCCTTGCACACTGTACAATCATTTAATATCCTTTGATATGTTATGCCAATTAAGTGATATGTGTGTTAACATAAATATTTAATTGTTAAAAGAGAGATCACTTTGGCCTAAAGCTTTAATTGAATTAGATGCTTTTCAGATGATTGTCAAGATTAAACAGTCCATTATGAACATTTGCCACTGCAGGAGATTTCTGCTTATTGAAAGACAAAAGGGTAATTTCATCTAGTATTGCTGTAAACTGTATGAGTCCTTCATACTGATAAGGGAATTCTCCCTCTTTTAACCTTGATATGTGCTGTAGTAATGAATTTATGAATCTTTAAATTCAGTCACATCATTAAAGTGGGGATATGATAGTAACACTGCCAAGTAAATTAGAAGGATGAAAATTTATCTACATAACAGCTAAAGAGATCAGAGTCAATACCAATTTGTCAATAATTACCATTGCTTTAAAAAGCAAAACTAACATGATAAAAGCAGGCAGCTATGGATCTTTATTGCATACTAACTGGAGCTTGATTAATTCCAATGACAGACTTCACATGGCAAACTGGAGTTTTAGGGAAACTAATCTTCCTTGACACTGGGCTGCTGAGGCACCGAAACTATAACTCCCACAAAATATGCTTGTGTTAATATGGAATCCAACTGTTTCACTATCAACCCAATATATTTCTGGTTTGGGGCAAAATGTTCCTGTATTGCAGTTTTTCCTAATTATGCAAACATCTTCCACTGATCAGAATCCTGTTTTTTTGATATGCTGTGGACTGTAGTCATGAATATATCTCACACTGAAAACACGTCACAGCAGTTTCCTTCAAAATATAGTTCAGCTATGCATAATGTATGATAAGACTAGAGAGATGTGCAATGTGAATCAAAGTTTTAATGTCCTAGTTTTCCAGATATTATTATCTATTCACTGTGTTTTTAAAGGAGCTCTGATTAAAAATCATGTCAGCTGTGACAAGGCATAAAGCCAAGCACAACTTCCAGTGAGAACCTGAAAAAAACTCTCTCTGAACAAGTTTTAATATTAAACTCATTATTGGGGAACCTTGTTCTAATTTTGCCAGGAGTGGAGGACTGCATCAATAGAATCCCACTTGCTGGCAACATGTTGTCACCGAAGGTCATAGAGCAAAGACATTCGAAGCACAATAGGTTTCCTCTTTATGTCTGACACAGCTGTCCTTACTCAAATGGTTGGTCTGTATTTGTTCCTGGTATTGGTTGACCAGGTCTTCAAAAGAGCAGGTGCAAAATTTCAACCATCCTTGCCATCTTGGGACATGCTCTAAAGTAACCAAGCGCCTGGCTTGACTTGAATTCTTATCTGCCCTCTTGGTCTGCAAAGCATCCAAATGTCAAACAGGCTATTTGAATGTAAGATGTACAGCTCAACTTCACATCTGACTGCAACCCTGTTGTGGGACTGCATGTTCTCGGGCTAGCTGTTTTCTTCACTTACAAAATATCAGACTACTGGAGTCTACCTGAAATATTTATGCTAAATGCAGTTCTTACATAGGCTTCAGGCTTGTGGACAGTCCAGCCACTCCCTGAGTTGCTTATTGTCTGGAGTAAACAGCATGAAATAGTTAACAGTGTGACTGATGCTAAGGTTATGTCTACACAAGTGAGGGAAGTCATATCTAGATTAAAATGGAAGTGAAAATCAAACACCTTGCTACTTCTGCAGGAATATTGGGAAGGGTTCCCTCATTAATATGAGAAGCCCTTCTATTTTGCTGTAGGGCAAATGCTTGCTTAAGCAGGCAGCAGGGTTTTCTCTTGTTCCTTGGTTTGTGTCCAAGATAGTGAAGGAATAGATTTGTGGAGGTGCTATTAGGGTCCCAGTCATGTAACAAGTTTAAAATTAATTATTTTAAGTGCTTGGATAATTATATTGTCATGATGCTTCCTTTAATAAAAACTATTTACTGAGAAATGTATTGTTGCATGTATTTATTGAGTCATAAGCAAAATTAATTTGATAATTTCTGTGTATTTATAGTTGATGGTAATTGGGAAAAAAAAAGAAGTGCAAAACTGCTTTCTATACTTGGAATGATTGAGAACTGATTCTGTTTTATTTAAGAATTTTAAGTATCTTTAAAGCAGTAGGCTAGGGGGTGCTGTTTGCCTGAGTGCTTTACTAGCCACTGGTAAGGGAGGTGATAAATTTGTATTGAAATATCATTTGAAAACCTAATACACGGGATGAGTTCTTACTGGGTTATGGATGTTCATTGATCTCTTTTCCAGCTGTATTTCTTTACTCTACTGAAGACAGTAAAAGGAGAAAAGGACTGAAGGGAGTGCAGGAACATGAGGGTCAGTATGAGAAGCAGGTTGAGAAAGTGGGACAAAAATCAGACCAGTGAGGAGAAATGCAAATACTTGCTTACAAATATATGGTACAGATAGGAGAGCAAGTGCTGGAGGACACTGCCGTAAAAGGTGCCTACAAAATAAAGGAGCAGGTAGTGAGAAGGGATTAGGAAAAATAGGCACTTCTTTATTCTGTGTTTCTCTCTGGTAAAGGTGGGCTTTGCAATCATGTCTCTGTCCTTGCTGAGTGGTGTGGCTGGACCTGAGGGAGAACTGACAAGAGCAAGAGGGCCAAGGAAAACCCTTCCAGCTTCCCTTCCTCCTGCTGCTCTTGTCCATGCCTGCCCTGGCAAATTGGAGTAAAGCTGAAAGGCAAGGCATGTCCATTCACTGGAGGAGGTTAACCTTACATATCAACAGCAGCTTTGCAAAGCCGGTTTTGTCAGAGAAATTACACAATGGGACCTGAGCTGGGCAAGACCAGCCTACAGTAGTCATTGAATCTAAGTGCAGACAAGACTCCATGTGACAGCCTGTGGAGAAGATTCCCCAATCTTCTAAAAATGCCATTAACTTGGACATCTCCTTTACAGATGACCTCAGCTGTTAGTGGAGAGTCCAGCCTTCAAAGACCATGCCTGCCCATAGCATGTGAAGGGCTGCATGGACCTGCAGCAGGATTGCTTTTCGTGCCTTCTGCCAATGAAGGGGGAGGCACACTGCACAGTCTAATGTGTGCCACTTTTGCTTTCCCTCTGCATTCCTCTCCAGGATGCTGACACTCGGCAAAGAACCATAAGGGTTAGAGGTGTGGATTCAGTGAGCTGTCATTACTGGCTCCAGGCTGAGTGAAAATGCACCTACCCAGAGAAAACTCTGCATAGGAATGTCTCATACCCCTATTTCTTATGCCACGTTGTCCTGGGGCTGTACAAAACATCACAAGAACACACACACTGCTTTTAGCTCAATGCAGAATGTAATGCTAACTGTCCTGCACTGTATAATCAGGAAAATGAGGGGAAAACTTAGTGCTTCCTGTGTTCAAAATTCAAGTTAGAACTTCAGCCAGCTGAAACAAGTCACTTCTTTGAGAATGAGTTTGTGATCCTAAAGCAGTCATACATAACCACATAGTGAATTGGAGTAACCCAAGTGAAGCAAAAAACACAAGTCTGAAGACACATAATATTTGGTATTTACAAACAATTTTCCTACATGTGTAGTTTGGTTCAATTTACCACAAATAAAATGTTTCGTGAATACAGTTTTTGCAAATAACTATAAAAACCTTCTTTGTTTGCAAATTTGAAAGTCAGATGAAAACTCAGCCTTAAGTAAATTTCTTCATAGCTGTGTAGTAAAAAATGTCTGATTGCCTTAGATATTCAGTAAAGAAGCTCAGGCAGAGCACTGACCTGCACTGACAGCATTTGTGTTTTTTCTAGTTACCTCTCTGTTGGCCCTATGCTTCAGTATTATGTGGGTGAGATATTTGTACGAGTACACAGGAAAGAAACCCTTGAACATGGAAAATAGTACTTACTAAAATAGATAGCATTCCCAAGGGGGAAACAGCAAAACTACATGAGATTTGTAGAATGAGGAATAACTAAAATTGCCCAATTATTTAAACTGAGGTATTTTTCTGTCAATATAATATCTTGCTGAGCTTGTGGAGCATAATTTAGAGTAGGCATTTTGCCTGCAGATCATGATATAAATATTTTATATGATCTCCCACACTATTAGAGTAATAGAAGTAGTGTTATTTAATCCACTCCTGGCAAAGCAGACGCTTGCCAGAATGCATAAAGCACTCAAGGACCTGGTTTTGTTATTGTGAAAACTGGTTGGTAGAATGATTTATCTAAAGTTTGATTCCTCATTGTGGAAGTTTATTTGATGGTGCTTGTGAGACACAGTTTAAGGTTGTGTTGAAACTTCATAAAAACATGTGTTGTTGATGGAAATATTAGCAATATGAGGATGAAAAAAGCTCCTTAAATGTAAGCAGGTAAAGCAAGAGCTGTGTCTCAGATGGGGGAGGGCTTGGAGAGACTGCATGTCTGCAAATTGTTTGATTTAGACTTAATAGAAATTGTGTCCACAAAAAGTGAGTTTGAATGCATCCCTTAAAATGCAGTTGCAAGCAAAGAAACTACAAGCCACAGCAGAGAGCATGCAAGTGCTGCTATATCTTCATAGTGGTCTCAAAGTATGTTGCAAGTCAGCAGGGGCAGAGAAGTTCAAAGTTTAATAAGGCTTTTCCCAAAAACACAACCTTTGGAGTGTCATTTAATGCCTCTTTTGACACTCATAGTTTCTATTATTTTTTACCTGCAACAAACATTTCAGTTTTGGTACCTAATATGCCCTGACTACAGCCCATGGGCCTGAGGTGGGTATTTGGGTGTTGCAGGATTTAGGGTAGGTGGTCCAAATACTTCTCTATCTTTATTTTCTACAAAGTGGATGGAAGACGGGTATTGACTGCTAATCACCAAAATTTTGCACTCTTGAGCCAGACTTTAATAGTCAGAATGCTAAAATCCTATGAAAAACATTTAAAGCTATGTCCTTTCCTGGAGGTGATTGTGCCTAAAACTGATATGTGTAGGGAACGATGAAAATATGATGCTTCATGCATTTGTATGTGATACACTATATAATTTAGCACTTCTTCTGTCTATTTATGCTTTGTTTTTCATGCTTACTGTAGCTTTTATTGATGTGTTTGATAACATGGCATCAGCTGCAAGGCAGAAATGTTTATTCTGTTGTGCTTTTTAAAAACTTTTCAATGTAGATTAAAAAACTTCAGTGGCCCCTGGATGGATAGGCTTAAGCTGAAAATTTACATGTGAGTAACAAATGTTATAATGCAGATGAGCCAGACAGAGAAAAGGAAATTCATAATAAGGGACTGCTCTGGTAGTATTAATCTGACTCATGTAGATTGTGTGATGAGTCATCCCATGTCACCACAAGGACTGCTGCTGCTGCTGCTCCTGGTACTGCTACTGAGCTCTGCCAGCAAGTGTGACAATAAAAAGTGTGCATGGAAGAGTGGAGGGGAGGACACACACAAGGGAAGAGGAGAGGGACAAAAGAAGAACAGCTATTTAAAACTGGACATGTCAAGCCTGGCCAGTAGTTCATGTTATATATAATTCAGACAATTCATTGGGTAAATCATTTCATACGCTCCATGAAATGCAATTTGCTTCCATGGCCAAGCATGATAAAGGTTTCACAGAACTGCAGTTGGCAAAGAGCTCTTCTAGGATAGTTAATTCAGGGCCTCTGAGATTGCTGAGGCACCTTGTCAGAACATTAAATAATTACACAATGTCATGAGGGAATATCTAATTAAGAGTCCAATTTCTCAAGGGTCTGAATACCTGTTACAATGTGCCGAGAACCTTTAATTCCCACTGACAAGAGCGGCGGCTTTGGGTGTTCCCAGCAGGCATTTAATAGGCTTGTGTCCTTACTTCATTTGGCTGGGGTAAGTCCAGGCTGGTCAGCTGAAGCAACAGTAATGAAACAAGACAAGATAATGACACATAGGGTTACATTCCAGCAGGAATATTATTACTTGCAGATGACAAAACATACCCAGGTGTGAAGTCCCTGTGAAATACAGGAAAAGATTTAAGGATGTATTCTTAGGGGTTAAATTTGTGCCTTTGAGAAAGATGTCTGTATTCATCCCATGCAAAAGGAGCTGCAAAAGGCATCATGAACCCTTTACTGTCCCACATCATTGTCCTGTGTGAACAAGTGACAGAGTTCCCATCCATGGTGTGGTTTCCAAGAACTTTAGTGATCTAAACAACCCCATGAAGGTTTGCCTTACAAAGGCAGGCAGCTTTTCATCCGGAGTTTGGGAAGCATAAAGCTTGAGTAGGGGAAATGTGGCTGCTGAATTTCCCTGAGCAGCATTCTTGGTGTGACCCAAGAGAGAGAACAAAATTTGAAGTGGACAGATGAGGACTTGCCAGTAACACTTTTCCCTCCTTCTTATATATAACCTGCAGTTATATAAAGGACAAGAATGTTAGATGCAGCCAGAAGAGAATAAAGATTGAATTTTGGCTTATGATGCTCTTCTCAGAGATGAAGGTAGAAACAGTATTCTATTTTTTTGTCCAGAAGAAGCGTTACAAAAAAGGACTAAATGGGTAGGGAGCATGGCATTATGTTAAGCACTTTTGGGAGAGTGAATAGTTAAAATTAATCTTTGTGTTGTCAGGCTCTTAAGTGAGGAATGATGCATTAGACAACCTGATTTTATTTGATTTGTTGGGAAACCAGAGTTGCAGTGCTGTTTCTTGAACAGAATTACAGGCTTCATTTAAAGAGAGAGGCAAAGCACACACATCATTCTGGAGTAGATCAGCATAAGCATTTTCCATATCATGAGTAATGTTTACTGGAAGAAATCAAATTACTGTTACACAGACCATCTGTTTTCTTTGCATGCAATTGTGTAAGTGTTTTAGGACAAAGCTATCCTTTTTAATCAGTTGTAAATCTCTTATGGCAAGGCAGTGTTTTCTGTAATAAAAATCTATTTTTATGATAAATGTAAGAGTTTTAAATACTGGTTTTTGCTGCATAAATATAGTGTACATATTGTTCATAACATAAAGAGTAGGAGTGTACAGCATTAGTTATTATCTGTCAAGAACTTAATTTTAGGGCTTTTTGCATAGCCATTTTTGGATATTTGTTGGATCTGCAACACATTGGTGTTCAAGTGTTATAGCAAATAACATAATGAGTAATACTGTCCATTTATAGCCCAAGAAGTTGATTCCTATCTACATTTAGTAAGTGGAGTGTAATAGGGTCTCTATTTTGTAGCATGATTGCTGTGATAAAAGTGATTACTGTGCAAGATGATTGTCCATTGTCTAAATTCTTACCTTTGAAAATACTGAAGAAAACAAGGCATGGCTTATTGAAAAATGAGCCTGTAGAATGACATAATGACATTAAGGAAACTTGAATTTATGGTCGGAGAAAGAGTCAACAATAGAGTGAGATATTTACTTCATGTTTAAGGGTAGCTCATTCACAGACATAATGGTCCCATTCATTTTAGTGGGTGCTGAATTGAGCCTACTATTTTATTTTTTTATCACTGTCAGCTGTCAACTTCCCTGATTCATGTATTGTCTTTGGGTGCACAGAGGTTGCTCTTGAATTCAAGGGAAGCTGAAGGTCTGCCTCTTTAGCAAAGTCTCCTCTGATTTCAAAAGCAGCTGTGTGATTGCTTTGCCAGAATTTGCTCTGTATTGCATCAAATGACCCTGAAATAAAAGAAAGAAACAAGAACTGTAAGTAACGCAATTGGAAATTCTCTGAGCAGGTTGGCTGTCCTTCTCAATGAGGTTGGCAAGCCTGAATTTCATTTGTTCAGACACTTTCAAATCAATGCTATTTTCTCTGAATAATTAAGCTGCTTACTCAGCCTTGAAAAGTGTATGGTGCTAAATTCTTGCGCTTTTTTGGGTAAACATGAAGAGGCAAAGAGGGAGAAACAGATGGACCATGCACCTGGAAAAATTATAGTGTCTACAGTCTGGTGCCATCCCATGGTACAGTGGAAGTTTTCTGTTCAGGGAAATATCAGGTGAAATGAAGGGACCCTTTAAGTCCTCTTGTGAAGTCTGGGCTCAAAATCTCCATGTCCTGTGTATTGCCACTAACTTTCAGTGAAAGGAAAAAAGCAGGACAAGGTGAATAGCTTACAAAATCATACAGGTTATAAGAGAGTGAAAGATAAAATAAAACTGTAATTAGTAGCACTCTAATAAATTTACCTGTTTGCATTTGTTCGTTGTTGTTCAAAATCAGTATTCCTTCTTAGAGAAAATTATTAAAGATGAGATACATTTTTACTTTTTATTTCCTCTGTTTTTTCTTCTTGTGTTCACCCTTATTTTATTCAGAGGGAAGAAAACTGCAGGCAAATTAAATTATGTCATTGAATCACAGCAATTTGTTTGTTAGAATAGACTTCTGGAGGGCTCTGGAGGGTATCAGCAATATCCTAGTCTAAGCAAGAAAAAATTAGATAACATCACTCACAGCCTTGTTCTGCTGAATTTGGAGTATCTACAACAAAGGAGATTTGCCAGCCTCTCCGAACAACCTATTTCTCAGACTTCATTTTGTTCCCCTAGAAGCTCATCTGGTTGTTTCTTGTGTTCCTCACCAGTTTCAAGTCCAGCTGAGGTCTGGCTTCCCCAGTTTCATCCAAGCAGTCCAGAACAAGGAAGTTCTGCACTGCTCCCAGGTAGCCCTCCCAATCTCTTCATCCTCTGCTGTCCATCTGCTGGGTGTGCATGACTTCCCACATGGCAACCTGGGAGGTCCCACTGCACTGGGAGAGCTGTTTTCAGCCAGCAGCTTCCTCTTCTGACCCCTTTTGCTGTCTTGGCTTTCAGGAGACACATTTCAGTTGGAGCTGTCAAAAAAGTTGATGCAAATATTTGGTTTATATTTTTCGTGTCATTTTTCCTACTTCCACCTTCACACTCCCAAATCTTTTTCAGCAAGATATATAGAGTAAGGTGAAAGATATCAAAACAATCTGTTTTCACAAGGGATTTTTTGTAGCATGATTTTTCATTTGCATGTGAGTAAAATTATTACAGTATTTTGATTTTTTTTTTTAAATCTAGTTGTTTTTGTTGGCATTTTTTGCCCAGAATTTTGGAGCAGTCACCATGTCAGTTCTTTAGTAGCTTCAGTAGAATAGACTGAAGTCTATTCTATGAAATATAGACACTATATTTTCCAGCTGTATGGTCTGCTTTAATCCAAGAAATGTATTTTTGGTGTACTTACAATTGTCATAGAAGACATTGGCCTAGTTCTAAGAACAGTAAATATCAACACTACTGCTTGCAGATTATCACATTTTTATTATCAAGAAACAATTCAGCAAAATTACTTAATTTGCTTAGTGGTAAAGACAGTGGTAAACTATGAATTACTGTTGTCATAGCTACACTGTATTTTGATACAGTAGACTTGTTCATTGAAATCATAATAAAATAATTTGCTCTATAGCAAGTATGATGCATATCTTAAATTACAATGAATTACTTATTGTAATGAATATCTTAAAATATAAATACAGAACTCCTGACTCCTCTTTAAGTGCAGTAAGTAGAGAATACTGCTGTTTATTTTAGGAATTTCCTGTGTCTGCAGTGCTGATTACATTAAAGTGGGAATCAATGACAATGTGCCATATAGGAGACTTTATTTATAGTAGCTTTATAACTAATCTAAAGTGAGACGATAGATTTTGATATCCATGACCTTTAATAGAAAACTCTCTGAAGTTTCCAATTTTACCTCCAAAGTAACCCCAAAGTGAAAGTCCTTTGTATGTTAGATTTTGTGAGGCAATTAAATAATGACCTATTCTTGGTTCCTTTCTCCCTCAGTTACTTCTGTACCTTGGCTATTCAGTTGACAAAATAGAAAAAATTATTCAGGGGAGCTCTAGAAAGCTAGACATTTACCCATTTCTGCTTTTTATAATGTTCTTAAGTGCAGCATGTTTGGGGTTTGCATGTTTGCTTTTCTCTCCTTGACCTATTGCAGTCCAGTGGTTGTAGAGGATATGACCTGTGCGTGTGTTCCAAAGTCTCATCTTCCACCGCTTTACCAGATATATTTTTTAAGGAAATGGAACAGAAAAGTGACATAGATGATTATCATGCTTGGCTTTGATCTGGTGTTCCTCAGCTCACTTGGTGGTACAGGGAGGAAAAGAGGGAAATGGAAATGCTGGTCACAATTTTGAAATATATTTAGGTCTGAGTAGTTCATCCTTAAAGAGGAAAAGTCTACAGATATTAAAAGAAAAACCACAATACCAGAGAATAATCTTCATTCTGGACATTCTGGGTTGAAAAACAGTAGAAAAAATAGCTTAGAGAAGGTACAGGGAAGAATGGTGAGATTTAATTACTATTGCAGAACAGATCATTGTAGTGTCTGAACAATGGGAGAGAGACTAAAAGTAAATGCATCTAACTAAATGTATCTATTTGAAATGTGATCTGTTAACTAGCATAATTAATTAAACCACTGAAAACTCCTCACACAAATTATTTCTCTACAACTAAATAGGGCAGGCTAAAAAATTCTGGCCCTTACTAAACAGTAATTCCCCCAGGCAGCTTATTTTAAAATCAAGTTTTGGGGCTTTTTTTCCTCAATAATGGCTACTACTGAAGGCAGGAGGTAAGACCTACCTGAATTATGGTATGATTGCAGATTATTATTCCAGTTCCTTCATATGCCACATTTGGTCTCTTTACCCTCTCTGTCACAGGTAACTACCTTACACCCAGAGCAAGAAAAGTAAATTCACTTGGCTGTCCCATATCTCTGAGGAACCTGATGCATGAGTGGACTAGAGAAGAGAAAGAGAGGAAAACTCCAAAGACCTACAGATCATCTGGCTGGCAGGGTGAGTAAATGTCCTGTCATCTCAACCATGTGCTGTCAGGTTCACAATGAGTGAGCACGCTTTAAGCATTGCCTCAGGAATTATTTATCCAGTAATTGTTGAGAAAAAGAAGATCAAAATATGTCATGTTTCCAGGACTCTGACACTGGTGCCTCACGTGCATTCAGAAGTACTAAGCCAAACACCTCCTATATTTTCAGTTTAAGCATTGAATGTGGATTTAATAGACAGGCAGTTCTGTACAGGGAGGAGGGGGTTAATGTATGCTGTGCCGTTAAAGCCATTTTCAAATGTGGTAGGTGAAACAGAAATATCTATTACTGAATCAGTCCAAACTCATCATGATTTGAAAAGAGATCCAAAAGTGGAAAGAAAGGAAGAAAACTCAGTTTCCCAGTGCTGACAGTACTTCGATTCCTATGGAATCTAAGATTGCATAATCCAATCTTAGATTCCTATGGGCCTATGTTCCCTGCTTTGCCTAAGCAACTTTTTCTTGTTTACAAAACACAATTAAAAAAAAAAATTACCTTGCTGAAAAGCAAACATGCAGTGTCCTTATGTAATAGTCAGAACTTGATTAAATGATCCCCTTTTCTTTCTGGCTTTGCCTCTTACAAACGGTGGTAGAAGCAGAGACTGTAGCAGGTTCTGGAGTATTTCCTCCAGTTCACAGCAGTGAGTCAGGGGTTCTGTCAAGTACCAACAAGTCAATTGAAGGGAATCAAGAGCTACATGTACAGAGGATGACTTATTTTTCAAAAGGTTGATGCAAATAGAAGTAGACAATCATGGAAGAAAATATGACTCAAAGATTACCTCAGAGTTCTCTCTCTGGTGGTTTGTGACTACAAAAGACATAATAAAAATATTGCCCTCCTCTGTTGGAGTGGCAGATGCTTCCCCACTATATTTGGTCCTACACATTTCTGCGCCCTAAACACTGGTCAGGCCCCATATGTTTTGGTTCACTCTGCTGGGGTGAAAAGCATGAGTACAGCAAACCAATCTACCCTGCAACCCAGGTCCAGTCTAAATTTGTTTTTAGAAAGGAAAAAAGCAACTGAATTGCAGTTTTGTCTGTGTGAAGTTCCACCCTGGCTAGGAACCATAAGACAACTTACCAAAACCTACAACACGGTAAAATATAAGGCACTCCAGGGTTTTTCCTTCAACTCCAACTTCAACTGCTCTCTTTTAGAGGAAGCAAAGCCTAGCAGTACAACAGTGCCTTTACAATTCATATTAGGTGATGTCTTCAGTATATTAGGCTGTTTTTCTTAGCATATAAGCAATATTCTGACTTTGGCGAAAGTCTGCACTTTCTGACTCCACATTCTTTAAGGGCATCTGTCTAAATGCAAAGGTTGTCTGGACTTTGCTTTATGTTCCAGTTAGAAGGAGAGTTTTGCTGGTTTTGCTTTTTGTTGTGCTTTGGGTTACTTTGTTTTCAGTAAGTACTCCTCTGAGTGTACTGGAAGCTGACTTTGGTGCACAGAATTTTTGGCCACTCTGAACCCAACAGCAAGAACCAGCCCTGCTCTCTGTTTCAGGATTTTGAAATCCACAGGAAAAGGTGTTCAGATGCTGATGAGACACTTTCTGCTCCAGCAGCTGTTTCTTGCCTCCTTGTGGAAAAGGCAGTGGAGCAGATACAGCCTGGGGGCACAGGTTTTTCCATACTTCACAAATAAAAGTGTCTTCTTCAACAATGTTATTACACTCTCTTGTTTTAATACAGTATCCTACTTTCTAAGCCACCACTTACTTTTCTAAGCCACTTACTTTTCTACTTTATTTTATATAGTATCTGTGCAATGGAGATGGGCTTGATGTGTTTTGACACAGTGATGTCACTAAATGAGGGCCAGTGTGACTAAGAGCAATAAAGGTGTTCAGTGAGACTTCAGCATAGCTGAAGATTAGAGTTAATTTTTTTTTTATTCTTTAAACCATTTCTATGTGTATTGCTTTTGCAGTTCACACATAAAAGAAAATCAACCTCAAATTCCAATCTTGTTGAAGCTTCATGAACATTACTTCAAGAAAATAAGATGTTGGCAAATGATTAAATGTGTAATTAGAGGTTTCACATTTAATCTTGTCACTGTAGTGATTTATGGTTTATTATTTTTTTAAGTAATGCATTTCTTTTCTAGTGTTTTTTCTTTCCTTCATTGTTGTTAGTGTCTGTATTATTACAGTAAGGAAATTTGTCACAAGGACAATACTTTTGTTCTCAGCTGCAAGATACAGAGGAGAGTTAAATCAAAGCATAGAAGATGCAATACACTTCCCACTGCAGCTGGTGGTAGAATTGTGGTGGGTTTACATTGTTGGGCCAGCAATGCTTTAGTTGTGAGAACAAAGGGCAGGATGTAGCCTCTGTGCTTCTCTGCTGTCATATTTAGGGCTGAAACAGGTGTCTTCAGTAGCCAGTCCCAGGAAGGCTCAATAAAGACATGGAGCTGGGACACACAATCTCCCTCTGTAGTGCATGCCAGAATTGGGTGGAAACCTGCAAACGCAGCAGAAACAGCCTTGAAATAGCCCATAGCAAAGGCTGACCAGAGTCCAGTGCCTGCAGGCTGTGGAGTCCAGGCCCTTCTCCAGAGGTAGGTCCCCATAGCAGGAGTTTTTGAACGGACTCAGCAGGATTTGTGGTCACCACAGCTGCCCAGCAGATATGTGGGACCTTGTTGCTTGTGTGAAACCAATGGCTCTTCCCTCCCTTTCCGAGTTGCCCTGCCACTGGTCTGTGTTAGCCTCTCTTTCCTTCCAGCTGCATGAAATTAGCAGCTTTGCTCTGGCAGAGCTGTAGTATGTCTGGTGAAACAGTCCCAGATCCTGTTTTCCAAACCAGCTTGTAGTTCTGCTGGAAAGGTGGTGTCCACACTGCCTCAAGGTGGGGAGAGCCAGGAAATGGGATACCTCACACTCAAGTGTGTAAGTAGTACACACACAAGTATACTGCTTGTGTAGTACAGGATGCTGCTTCTTCCACAAGCATAGAAAATAAGCCAGATCTGAGATTTTGGGACTTAGATGCTGTTTCAGGCTCACAAGGGCTCTTGAACTTGAGATGAACATCTTGTTGCTGAGGTGGAGTTGTTTGTGAGACTTCAAAGATAGAGTGAAAATTGAATTTTTTAGTGACAGTTTTCATATGTAGACATGTAAATTTTTATGTGCTCTTAACTTCCTCTTGATCAAGAACCCACTTAAATAAAGATTTATTCTCTTACCAACATATGGTACTAAGAGTCTCATGTTACAGTAACTTCACACAAGTGTTGTTTCCAGACTATTGCAGGATGAAATAGCTCAGATTTTATTTCTGGTTGGGAGTTTGAATTCACATTCATATTAACTTCACCTAGTGCTGTTAACACGAGCAGAAAAAAATATGTTGTCATCTTCACTGTTTTAACCTAACTATGACTTATAGATGCACTTTCACAGCAATGTTTAACACAGTTTAATTATGCTCTGTTGAAGGTATTGTATTTTATATTCTCCTTACCATTGTGTAATATTATTGTGTTTCTTCGTATTCTTTGTCTCCTTGAAAACATTGAGGTCATTTCTTTTATTCCACTGCAACAATTACAATAGAAACTTCCAAGAGATCTTTACAAAATTGTAGCTGAATAAAAAGTGTAAAAATTACTTTTTTTGAGAAATGGTTATGTAAAAAAGGATATCTGTTTTGTCTTTTGTCTTTAGCATGTCTCTCTGTCTTTTGAGCAAGTTTTTCATTGCTGTAATATTTTTCAGCTATTATTGCTTCTTTTTCACTGCTGTTTGTTTGGGCTTTTTTGGTTTTGCTTTTCGTTTTGCTTTTGGTTTTGCTTTTGGTTGTTTTGGGTTGGATTTTGGTTTTTTTTATTTTGGTTTTGTTTTTAAGGTAGGTAACCAGCGAGAAAATGCTGTTCCAGGAAGTTATAAGAAGCCACAACTCCAGTACTAACTTTCTTCAGGATGATATTTATGCCTTTTGAGCAGACGTGTGTTTCTTTTAGGAAAGGAGTTGTTCACATTAAACTTGTGATTTTTCCCTGAGTTATAATAGCTAGTTTAAGATCTAACAATCCACCTGAGAAGTTTATTTTGTTCTACTCGGTCAGCAGACCTGTAACTGCCATCTGGCATTTTTCCCTGCTATTGCAGTCCCCATTTGAATCAGAGGTCACTCAAAATTTCATAACAGCTTTCTCTATATCTGACTAACTTAATTAGTGATCGGTTATTATCTCCTCTTCAGAATAATCATTATATATGTGCAATAAACCTAGGCCTACAGAAGTACTGTGTTGTACCATCTTATGCTGATGATACAAAACTGGGAGGAGTGGGAGATACACCCAAGGGCTGTGTTGCCATTCAGTGAGATCTCCATAGGCTGGAGAGCTGGGGGAAGAGAAATCCAATGAGGTTCAATCAGGGCCAGTGCAGGGTCCTCCACCTGGGGTGGAAAAACCCCAAGTCCCAGCACAGGCTGGGGCTGGACAGACTGGAGAGCAGCTCTGCAGAGAAGCACCTGGGAGTCTTGGTGGATGACAAGCTGACAATGAGCCAGCAGTGCCCTGGTGGCCAGGAGGGCCAGTGGGATCCTGGGTTGCATTGGGAAGAGCATTGCCAGCAGGTGGAGGGAGCTGATCCTGCCCCTCTGCTCGGCCTTGGTGAGGCCATATCTGGACTGCTGTGTCCAGTTCTGGGCTCCTCAGCACAATGAAGACAAGGAGGTAATGGAGAGGGTCCAATGGAGGCCACAAAGATGATGAAGGGTCTGGAGCATCTCTCTTACAAAGAGACTGAGGGAGCTGGGAATGTTTAGTCTAGAAAAGAAAGAACTGAGGGAGGATCTCAGCAGTGCATATAAATATCTTAAGTGTGAGTGTCAAGAGGATGATTCCAGACTCTTTTCAGTGGTTCCCAGTGACAGGATGAGGAGCAATGGCTGTAAAACCACAAGAAGATCCACCTCAACATGAGGGAGAACTTCTTTACATTGAGAGTGTCAGAGCACCCTCTGCCTAGGGAATAGTCTGTCCATGGAGGTTGTGAAAGTCTTCCTCCCTGGAGACATTCCAAACCCACCCGAATGCATTCCTGTGTAACCTGATTTAGGTGACCCTGCCTTGGCAGGGGGGTTGGACTGGAGGATCTGCAAAGGTCCCTTCCAACTTTTACAATTCTGTAATTCTGTGATTCACATCTTGCTGTTATTTAAAGTCTCTTGTTGTAACTCATTTCATGGCTACAAAAAATAAGTTTGGTATCAGCCACCCCTTATGATATTTGAGATTTCTAATTTTGAACTGTGAAGCAGAGGTATAGGTCACCCCACGGCAAGGTGAATGGTCCTGATGGCTTCAATGGGTTTTTAGCTTTGCATGAGTCGCAGTTTCAAGATTTCAGCACTTGCCTTCCTTATGAGAAGCTTCCAGAAAAGCACTGCTATGGGCTGCCACTCATAATATTTAGCTCTGTGTTTAGGAGTGAATAATTTATATTTTGGAACCCTCATATACATGCATATTTTGACAAAACTGTTTGGTTTTTTCATTTTTTAGACAAAATTCCTGATTTTCACAGTAGATTGAGCAGCTTTTGCTTCTTCTGAGCCATAGAAATCTAGTGCGTAAATTCATTTGAGCTTGAGGATTACTACTCTTTTAGTGTTCATAATCAAAAGTGTTAGCAAGACCTTCGGGGCAAACTCCTCACTGGAATGAAATAGCATGGCCTATTTGAAGTCAGCTGTTTGAGCCATTCCAATATACAGTAGAAAGGAAATTGGCCTCTGGTTCTTATGCCAGTGCAATGTACTGGAGTTTTTACCTACAGTACTAGCATATAAAAGAGTTCAAAATTTAGAGGCAGGGTATATTTTCTGCTGTCAGTATTAGAATCACAGAATCATTAATGTTGGAAAAGACATTTGAGGTCATGAAATCCAACCATTAACCCAACACTGCCAAGTCCACCACTAAACCATGTCGCTCAGTGCCACACCTACATGTCTTTTAAATACCTCCAGGGATGGTGACTCAAAGACTTCCCTGGGCAGCTTATGCCAATGTTTTCAGTGAAAAAATGTTTCTTAATATCCAATGTAAATTTCCCCTGCTATATTCCAAATGTGCTTGGGTGGTCTATAACAGAATCCCACCAGGATATCTGCCCTGTTTGCCTTGCCTCTAAACATTTATAAACACTCAGCCCATCATAAAGCTCTAGACGGTCTAAACACTTCCATTCATACAGGACTACCCCAACTACCTCTCCTGCCTTGCCTATCCCTTCTTATGAGTTTATAGCCATATTTTTTGAACTCCCTAGATGCTACAGTGTTACTCCCTAGATGCTACCTATGCCATATTTAAACTTAAGAGCTAGAACAGATATTTTCATGTGTTTGAGGCCTGTAATGTAGATGCAAAAATTACAGCTGAGATCCCTGAAAATGCAAGCTCAAAACAAAGTTTGCAGCTCAGATTGAAGTCCTGTTTAGGTGAAATGGCCCTTTTTTATTCTCATTGCACATATTTTTGCCTTTCTAACATGGAAGTGTTATGTTATATTGCAGCCATTCCTTCAGAAAACTTGGGCAAAATCTGCTTTCTCTAGGTCACTACGAAGAATATCCACAAGGGAAATGGTGCTGTTTTCTAAAATGCATGTATTCTGTTGTGCATTGCTGAGTAGCAGGGGGCAAGCAGTTAGGAAGAGCTGATTCACTAAGATATTTGTGTAGAGGAGAGTTAGCATTGTGAAGTGAATTAATGTGAAAATTGTATTGCTTACTTGTTTCCAGGCTGGATTTTTCCATCACAAGAACCTCAAGGCACAAAAGCCTTAGGACCCAAAGCAGACAGTTTTTCTGAGAGGGGATCATCACTTTTTTGATCACTGCGTTCTTTAGGAACTTTGATAGGTGTCACATAAAGCTTTTGGATGAAGCAGAGCATGTGCAATTTGATTTGATAGGCAGAGTTGGAGCTGGGCTGCTGCCCAACACCTCTGACATCAGGCAGACCTGGTCCCAGGGTGAAATATTCACAGCTGGTTTCTGCCATTCCAAGCACAAGACAACACTGCATAAAACCTGAAGCTGTTCCTCTAGTTTTCTCCTGTTCTACTGTTCTGTACCCAGATGATATAATTTATATGCTTATACATATATAATAAATATATAGCATATACTTGCTACAAAGGAATGAAATGCCATTCCCAAGAGCTGCTGTAGTCAGACTGTCCTGGAATTCATAGCAAGGACCAACTTTCTTGTAGTACTATAGCACACCAAGGCTGAGGGCTTTTAGCAGAACGGGATGCACTGAGAGAGCAAAATAAGTGATGTTAACTTTAACAATTGTGTGAAGTACCTCAAATCTCACGTCCAGATTTTCAATAAAAATCCTATAAAAGTATTGTAAACACTTCACAAATATTGAGTTAATCTAGAATTGGGGAGGAAGCACAAGTGTACTGGAACTTTCCAAAAGGTCACAGACTTTTTGATGTAACAGAAAGGAAACATTTCTCTTTCTAAACACCTAATTCATACACGAGAAGACTAAAATTATTTCCTACAAACCAGTAACAGCTACTTCTTCTTGCTTACCTCCCACTGCATCTACTTTGATTAAATAATTGCACTCATTCTTGCTAAAATATTAGCATGAAGTAATTAATATTTGCATTTAAAGCAGTGTGTGCGTGAGCTTTGTAGTTAATACTATGTTAAGGTGGAAAATGTTATTTCATTCACTGCTTTTGGCAGCTTAATGTTTTGCATAGAACTAAAGTTGCTCTCCCAGTTGTGAGCAACAAAAATGCTTCTGCTTTGCAAGACGTACGGTAAACTTAGGGTACCATTATTTTGAAGATTGACAGCAAGGTAGTAATTTCTCTATGGTATTTATAAGTTTTAATATCTATAATAAGTTTTTTTGATGGGTGTGAACTGAGACTAAAAAGGATGGCCACTTTTTTAGTGAGGCTCATTCATATTTTCTTGTTAGACAAATTTTTGGAGTGGAAGGTGGAAAGTAGGTAGGGTAAAAATGGAAGTCCCTGTGGGATTTTTGAGGCTGAATGAAAGCAAAACAATTCTGGTGAACTTCATAGGAAAATGAATGGTTTCCTCACTTGTGTGATTGCCTCTGTGTGTTGTGTTTAAGAGGCAGTAAAACTTATCAACAAGCAAAAATAGTGATTTGGAGCAATAAAGATTGGAGGTTAATGAAAATGAGAAGCAACTTAAGTAAATGAGGAAAGCCAGTAGGAAAGGCCAGAGTGACTGAAGCAATATTCAAGTGATAAAAATAAATTTGGGAGATGGGAAGAAAGAAAATTGGTATGATGGGACTGATAATCTTTTGTTCCCACAATCTTTAGCATTTATTCACTGTTTTGTCTTTACACACATAAACAAGCCTCCCACCAGCCTGTGTCTCAGTGTATCTGACTCCACTTAACACATTACATTTTTCTCCATGCTTACCAAAGCACTCATTTTTTGAGAAAAATACTCTAAATTGAAACTCAAAGTAACTTAAATAGGTTTTTTGGTTAAAATAGAGAGCTCCTTAAGTAAGCAAATGAAATATTAAATCCATATCTTCAGTGTTCCCTAGCCTTTTGGCTTTTCTCCTTCCTCAAGCAACCCCAGGACTAACCGGGAGATTTTACTGACTTTAAATGCATTAAATATATTGATCTGGAGAAAGCTTTGGCGCCAGGCTGTCTGTAGCCTGTGTCATACAGTCAGAAAGGAAATGCTCCTGATTTTGTCTACAGAAAAAAAAACAAAATTAAAAACTTTATCCTAGGTTCAGATTACTGTGATAGCTGGAGAGCCCAGGGGAATTGGCTAATAGCAGCTGTATTGCAATTAGGGGGGAAGAACTTGGCTAAGAGCAGCAGTGATTCTTTTTAGCATCTCAGAAAACATTAAATGTGTAATTTTTGAAAAATCATTTGTTCAGAAATAACTTATGTATTCACTATATACCTACCCACCAGGCTCAGCAGCATTTTGGAGGGGATACTTTACATATCCTTTCCTATTTATAACAGCATATTCTTTCTTTATAATAAGGTTCACTTGATGTCAGTCCAGTCTTCTTTGAGTTCTGGACTAGTTTCAAGCTGTGAGTATATCATATAAAGCCACTCCTATTTATCTTTTCTATTTTAGTAAGTTGCTTAGGTTCAGTGACTTGCCCCCATGAGCCTCTTAGTGCTTAGTGAGGTGAAAGGTTACTTATACAAACATACTCCTCCTGCAATTAGAGCTCACTGTCCACCACCACCATCTTCTCACAGGAGCGCTGAGTCAAGGCTTCAGCTACATCACAGATTGAATCATTGTTGCTTTCTGTCATATTTAGCTAAAAGTAATGTGACTTTGGTCAGTGAAATCAGTCTGGGTTCACCCAAAATAGTTAAAGTACATGGCTTCTGTCCTGAGCCACTTCCTACTCCATTGAATAATGACTTTTTCCATCAGTAACTGCCTGAAGAAACTTGTCCTTTAGTCAAACTTAAATGGGAATTCTAAACACCTTCAGTTGCACTGCACAAACACATCCCCTTGGTGGTGATATGCACCACCTTAACACCACACAAAATTCCCCTATTCCCACCAGCAGCCACCCACAATTCCCTGGTCTCATTGCACTCCTGCCTTCCCTTCCAGACCATAGCTAAGCTATTTTCTGCATTTTGCTATACAGAAGAACATCTTCTACCCGTGTTACCAGCAACCCTTGCATGTGCATCTCCCTGAGCATGTTTCATGCAGCCACAGGCATCTGAAGTCCCTGCCTCTTCCCTCCTGAACATAATGTGAAGCAGTGCAGGGAGTACCAAGAGGAGTGGCAGTGGCATGGCACCCCTCTCCCAAGTTAACTACACTGGATCTGAAGATTAGGCATGCTTCTGGCTGCTGTCTGCTCTTCAGATATGGAAGTAGGTTTGAGGGGTTTAAAAAAAAAGTTGCTATGTGAGCATTCATTCTTTTTTTTTCTAAAACATTTTTGTATTATTATTCTTATAGTAGTCCAGACCCCAGTGCAGAAATTGCAGCTGTTTTATATTTTTATTTTACTTAAGTAACATATACTCTCATACAGTATAGAGTCTTGCCTAGAAAATTTCCTTAGGGATCCATTTTTCTGAATGTCAGTGCCATCTTCACAGATGCTGCTGCTTTGCTTTCATTAATTCTGGTACTTGATTATCCTCCCAAAGAGGAGAAGAACCTTCCTGTGTGGCACAGGTGAAATGTCTCTTCTCATTACAGCCAGTTCTTAGCTGGTGCCTACCAGGCAGCCTTGGGTTTTTTTAATGTTGTGCAGCTCTGCTCAAGGGAGGCAAGCAAACCCTTCTGGTAAGGTAAGACTGCATTGCAAATGGAAGTAGTGTGTGTTTCCTAGATTATCTCTGATTGTTAGTTATGGTGAATATCTATAATAGTGTGTAGTTTCTGACAGGAAGTGTTTTACTAGCGTTGTCTCTCTGTGTTATCCTTTAGCTTTGAAGTGAGGTATCATATAATGCATTACTAAGGGTAGTGCTGTGGTGTACTGAAGTTATTTTCTGTTGTATGGCTGTATAGCATTCTCTCTGTGCTAAATGAAGGAAGGGGGATTGGAAGCTGTCTCTTTCATTTTTTGCTATCAGGACAGAGGTGATTTAATTGCAGAAAACAACAGGCCTTCTTAGTCTCCCTGGCACTAGTGTCTTAGGGTAAGGTGAAGGCAGAGAGGGTTGAAATGGGGAAAGGAGAGATTTGAAGTTGTTCAAGAATTACTTGAACACTGGTACTGTTTCCTCTTTGATCAGCTTGACCTCTGATCTTTAGTAGAAACTCAAATTAGGAGCGCAGGATTGGAAGGGACCTCCTAAGTAATCCTGTCTTTCCTCTTGCCATTACAGCTGCTGTAGTATATAAATCTTTGAGAAGGTTGTTATAGTACATCCTCAATTTAACAGGGTTCTTTGCCCTTTTATAGGCTGGCTGTGCTGTAGTTGAGCTCCTGTGAAAATTGGAAGCCTTCTAATTTTTTTTACTAAGGCAAGCTCAAAGGCAGTTTATTCATATTTATTTTACTGCTGGTATTGCCTTTTATCTTAAATGGTTTTGCCACTTTGTTGCATGTGAAACTTCCTCAGGTTTTATTTTTGTGAGAGTTGAAAAACTAAGGTTTTTGAAATGTGTCTTTTCGGTTAGGTGAGGTGGAGAGGGTTTTGTTGTTTGGCAATTTCAATTAGGTGTTCTGTCTACTTTCTTAATTTTTTAAAATTGTTCTTGTTTTAGGATGTGTAAAGCTATTACCACTCAGCATTTCAAATTACTTTGCCAAGAGTTTCTACAAAATGGAAGCTTCCTAATATAGAAACATTTATTGTTACATCTTGGGGTCTGCTGTGGAGACAGAGCTTGTTGGTAGCTTGTAGACTTCTTGAGTAAGGGGAGATTAATCTTTCTTCCTGTGTGTGTGTTAGAAGTGGCCACTTTGGGCTGTCTGTATTGTCACTAGAGACAAACAGGATGAGATTAATCTCACCTATTTTAATAATCCCATTTAAGATAAAAGGAATTACACACTAAATCTCAGAACCATTGAAGCCTGAGGTGGCTTGCATTGATGAAAATTTCTGTATTTTATCAGAATAATCTTACTTCTTCTGACTGGAAGATTAGCTCCTGGTTTATAGTGGTAATTTCTGTTGATGTGTACGGCTGCATGGGAACACATGGAATACAATCTTACTACTTCTCAGTTCTTAATGTATGATATCAAATGACAAAGACAAAAGCTAAGACCTGCTATAGACCGGCTTGTACTAAATGGACTTGTTTTCTATATATTTCTGAAACAGTAGCTTTGGAGGGCTCATTATGCTCTTAATCTTGCAAAAGATAAAGAACTTTGAGCTTCCTCTAAGACTTGAAGGTGGGAGTTCAATGTTGGCAGAACAGCAGTCTCGGATTTTCTTTTTTTTTTATGGCGTCTATTAGATGTGAGACAGGTCAGTGGGACTTGGCTGCTGTGAAGGAATAGGAAGGCAGACAGAGGACCCCAGACAGCATAAAACTTTATTTTTAATGATTTTAGTAGAAAAATGCTTTCTGTTATCTCACCTACTAGATAATATTCAAGTAATATTATTGAGGACCTAGAGCAGCTCAAGAATTTTCAAGCTTGGTCAAAGCTGTGCAGACCTTGAAGACAGTACAAAGTTATTTAAAATGCCTGAAGCTTGGTTTTCAATCTCTCACTGAAGCCAAGGATAAACTTGGACTTGTATCGATTTAATGTTCTCCATCAATCTTTTTTCTAAGGAGGCAACAATGTCTGTAAAGTCTTACTGAATGACAGTTACTCAGAAATATTTGTAACAGCCTGTTTGGAAATGCTTCACAGCTGTCTGCCAGCCTTGTAAGTTCTATATCAGAAAACATGCTCAAAGCTAGTACAAAGCTATGAAAAGTTGCTTCTCCAACACATGTCCTGGCAGTCAGTGGTGATCATAAGACCTAATGAGTCAACTAGTACTTTAAAATTTGTCTAGCCTGCCACTCTTCCCCTGCCCAAAGTGCAATTCCTCAGTGACTGGTCCTTAATTAAGAAATATTAGTCTTTCAGGGCTAGAGGGCAGTTCAGGCTGGGGAACACTTTCCACTTTGCCGGGGAAAGGGAAAACACGTTCCTTCATTTGCAGACAACGTCTGTTCAGAGCTGCTCTGATACAGAGAGGGAAGATGGATAAGAGGAGCAAATGCAGCTGAGACGGGCCAAGGTCAGACAGACAATTCTGTTCTATGGTAGGTGCATTCAAAATGCATGGAAATGCTTTCATTACTATGAAATGTAAAGGGAATAACATTCTGTGGACAGTGTTGAAAAACCTTAGGATTAGGTATCTTATCTTGCTCATACCATCCTGTGAAAGTGGAGGTCTCACCGATAGGTTTGTCTGCCAACGTACAAAATGTAGACCTTTTGTCTTGTAGACACTTTGTAAGTTTTGAAATATTGATTTGTTTATTTTTGAGGCAGAGTTGCACTTTCTGAAATAATGATAACTTTCATCTAATTGCGTCTGCTGATATTATGGCTGAACATCATCTTGATGGCTTATGAATGGGCAAAACCAATTTTATTATTGAGTCATCCTAACTCACAAGTCACTCTGCTGTTTGACTCAGCATGCGTGGGCTTCGCTGTACAATTGGTTTTGTGGGGTCAGAGCTGATGGATTCCATCCAGTGTCTGTCTTCCCACTTAGAGGCAGCTGCCAGAGCTTCCTCATGTCACTGCAGAATTTCTCTACTTCATTATCCTTGTTGTTCCCATAGTTGTAGAACTGAGGAATTATTTTTAGGGTAGTGTGGTTCATCTAATACTATGTTTCTGCTCAATTCATAGACCCTGTGTAGGATCTTGTTAATTACCACCACCACCCATGTAGTCTAATGATGTACCAAATCCGTATGAGTCTTTTCACTATCGTTCATATCATGTTTCACTATCACTTCATACCACACTTTTCAGTCATTCTATTGTCAGCTTATTTGAAGACTTAAGCCAACTAAAAATGATGAGAAGCTCATTTTGTCCCATTTGGTTATACCTGCATGAAAGCTTTATGGCTTGCTGTTCAGCAACAGCCAGAGAACGGTTTAATTCATTTATAACTTGTGGGATTCCAGTGCTATTGTATATTTTACCTTGGGAATAATATCTGTTGTAATTGTGAGTGTTATAAGGATTGGATTCTCCCAGGATTACAATGCTGGTGTTATTCATTTCTTCTCCAGTGTTATCTATATTGCAGTCCAAGCATTGCTATCTGCCCTTCAGAAGACCACCTTTGAGGTTTGTCTTTGATAAGACAAGCCTTGACCTTGAAGCCCTTTTCCAGGCCTGGAACACTGTGTTAGGAATGTACTGGCTTTGTTTTGCTGGTTTTTAAACTTAGTTGGGTTTATTAATGAACTTGTTTGGTGTGTTTTAAAACTAGCTCTAGTCTGAGAGCCATCCTACTCATTGTGAGTCTAACTTATAACTGCTGGTTTGTGTGATGCTGTCTTAAACAACAAAGGTGAAATACTTTCCTTGCTTTATGTAGATCAAGCACTATAAGGTTATTTTGTCATACCCCCTCTCCTATGGTAGGACTAAAAGGGCCTATGGTATGACAAAGGGGGCTTCCTTCACATCCCATGGACAAATATAATGATTGGGGCTTCTTGCTATATTGGAATCACTACAAATCTTACTCATCTATGTAAAATCACCAGAAGGAGAAAAATAATTCCACAGAGCAGATATCTGAAAAAGGGAATTGGATACTTTCAAAGCTGAAATGCATACTTCAGGATGTGCTCTATGTAGCTTCTATAGTACTGCTAAATTTCAAACTTTCTGGATTTAAAAAATTTAAAATATTCTCTGCAGGTTATGTATGTGTAAGTTCAGAATTATGTATCTGTATAAACATATGCAAAAATACAGGCTGGATATGTGAACTGATACATGTGTTACTTGAAGATCTCTGAAAACATCCCAAGTCTGACCATGTGAGCTTCTTTCTTTGGTCCTCTAGCAGCTTCCCCACAATGCACTCTGCTTCTCTGTTTTGGACTCATTTTCTTACCTTTGAATTGCTGGAAAGGTGCTGATGCTCCTCAGGCAAGAACATTGTGAAAACTAATGCAGCTGTGAAAGAGGAAGGAAGCCTATCCACGGAGTCATTCTTTTATAAAATACAAGTAATAATTTGTTACTGAAAGAGATGAGGATAAGGAACTAAGATAGCTACTTCAGGTGTAAAATATTTTGATTCCTGAAGCTTTTAAGTGCTGAGTTTAAGGAGATGTAATAGAAAACCTACTTGGAATAAGATCTCCAGACATTTTATGGAGGAGCTGTGTGGATAATTCTAGTTGAGTTTTATGAAACCATTAGATGTTTTGAAATATGCAATTTTGTGCTCAAAGAAAAAAAAACCTTTGTTCAAAATTAGTTCATGTCAAAAGGGCTATTTTCTGTCCTGAGTCCCATTGATAAAATATAAGAGATGTTGGTCAAAGTATTATTACATTACTGAAGTATTTCAGCTTCATAAAACAGTATGTTTGGCAGAAGATGTATTGTAAAATTTCTACCCAGAACCTTGTGGTTATAAGATCAACTGTCCAGTATGAGACAACTGTTGCTGACAGTATAGGCTGATTAGGCTATATGATTTGACTACATGCTACTTGTATTATTTTGATTGATTTACAAAGGCAAACAAGTGTAAATCCCTATTTCTTTACATATATATATATATATGACTTTGGCATGTTAGTTTGGATATCAAAGGTAATTTAACTTTTAAATGGATTTAGTATTCATAAACTGTACATCAGCTGCGAACAATATGAATCCCCTGCTAAAAAGGTTCATTAAGGATTAATAAGAAAAATGCATTCTAAGAGTAAGTCTAATATTAAAGTAAAAGATAAGGTCTGGGTTATCTGCGGTACATGAAACTTCCATGCGTACTCTCTTAAGTTTGAGGGGTCACCTTATGAGAGACTACTTACTAAATTGTTTAACGCTTCCTTCCTATTTATTGTCAAGGAGTTTATCTCCTCAAGATGAATTGAAGTACGGGACCTACCAATGAAAACTTCCAAACAAGAGTAGTGCTTCCTCACTAAAATATATATCTGCTGCTTGCTTGTTGTAATCAAAGCATCACAGGTTTGAAAATGTTAAATGCAGATTTTGTCAACCTAAAATTTTTGCCAGCATCTTGTTGTGACTTAAACCTGGCTGTAAAATAAGCCCCACCCAGCCGTTCACTCACCAGCCCCCAGTGGGATGGGGGAGAGAATTTACAAGGAAAAAAAAATCACTTCAAACTTGTAAAGGCCAATGCAGCATAGTATATATATGTGGATTTTTGAGCCACAGAAACCCTCAAAATGTGTATTTTTTGTTTTTAGTACAGATAAGTGTTTTCTGGAGTTTCATAACCTGCATGTGTCCTTGCCTACGTCAGTGAAAATCATACCTGCACAAACAAAAGTTGTAATGTTTCTTCTGTTCCTTTGGAAGACCCATGACCAACACTTAGGAGATGGAATTTTCATTTGTTGTCAGTTCACAAGAAAAGGTGACATCTTGAGAATGTATGTACCAGGAAGTGGGAAGTTTGCACCTGGCTCTTCCTACATTAAATACAGCATGCCACTGTTAATGCAAAAGAAGACTTTTCTGTCAATACCAGCTCTTGGTGACCCTAGTGACTGTGGGAGTTTTGGTTCATAAATGTTCTTGTGTGAAGAATCCCTCTATGTTGTATGGTCTGGTCCCATATCAGTTTTTAATTTCAAAACCTTACTTTTAGAAGTGCTTCTTAAACAACAGTCTCTGCTGAATAGAAATAGATTCACGTTACTTTGCTAGGAGGAAGACAAACATTGATACCTCTGCTTCATTGTAGAACCTAGAGCCACCTTTTGCTCTTTGAACTGGAAATGTAAATCTCTTTCAGTTACTAAGGATGCCTTTGTTTCATGGATCAGATATTATGGGGTCTGGGCCTGTGATTAGGATGTCTAAACGCTGTGGTGTATAAACAAAAACGGTTACGAGCGGAAATTTCCAAATTGGCTGTAACTTAGCCTCATTCCTAGTGGCTTGGTGTATTGAAAGTGTTCATCTGTGATTCTGAAGTCTAGAAATGTGATTCATATATTGCTTAGGTGATAACTGGGAGTGACTGGCTCAGTGCCAATCTGCAGAGCTAAAGCGAAGGAGGCCTTGTATGAGAGCAGGCTTCCAGCTCCTTTAGACCAAACAGGCAGTCTAGGGCCTTTCTTATACTAGCCACTGCCAGTTTCCTTCCACTGAGGGAATGAGAGGTCTCAGCAAAGTAACAATATTTTAATTAATTTTTTTTAATATATAAGTTGCATCCATTCTGCCACATCTTTGCCTTTTCGATGACCAGCTTGGGACATGAGAGAAGGTGTTAAAGTGTATAACATTTTTCCTATAAGACCCTAAAGGAAGACAAAAGGAGAAACAAGATGATCCATTTCAATATTAGTTAAGACAGCAACTCTTACCAAGTATGTGGACAGGTTGCATTTGGAAATAAAGGGATGGGTATTTCTGGTTTCTGTTGGTTTTGGTTTTTTAACAGGTGCTATATAGTATACTTCAGGACCTCAATAAAGTGTTCACATTTCTATTTTTGTTCCAATTTTGAAGTACCAAGAAAACAATTGCAATCTTTTTCTCACTTCCCTTCTGGCATTATAATAATAAATTTCCTGGGCAACTTCTGAGATAAATGTAACAAGTGTTAGCACATAGCTATTAAATCTTCTAAGACTGTGAAATAGCTGTTCCTGTCTGGCCATTTGCAGCCTTGTAATAAAGCATGTTTTAACTACAAAATCTATCAAAGGTATAGAAAAGTCCTCACATTCTCTTTTCCCATAGTACTCCCTGTTAAGCCTCAATGTATGAAATAACATCAATGTCAGCTGTAATTCTAGATTCATATACGGACAATTAAGAGTGTAATAGATTTTTTTCCTGGTTTCAGCATAGGACTCAATACAATCTCTGCTGTTCCATACTAATTTTGATATTTGTCTAGTATGAGATCTAGAGCACAGGTGTCTTCAATCATGTTTTGTACCTGGTATTATAAATTATTATTGGCTTTGGTTTAAGCTTAGATTTTGTTCCACGTTATACTGTGTTCTCTGTAAAGTCTATTCTCTCTGTAAGATCTGTTCTGCACTTGCACACAGCACATCTTTACCACAAGCACGCAGTAACTTCTTGTTTCTAGCCCATTACTCTGCATAATGCAATGCATGTGATTATGACATTTTGGAGACAGGAAACAATCTAATGCTAAGCTGTTCTATTGGTGAGGTTTTTTGCCTTCCATTAATTCTACTACAAAGACCATGTGATTTGCAAAGTAGTAAGTTGAGGGTGTAGGTGATGAACTTAGCCCTGTGCTATTCTCAAACTGCATATCCGTTATTCACTTAAACGTGTTCCAACAAAACATGGTCCACCAAAAATATGTCTCTAGCAAATGTGAAAGTCTGCTAAGTTTTTTGAAGTCCCTAAGACTTTTGGTTTTTTCATTCTGCATCTTCAGATCCACAGATGTTTTATTACAATGCTTTAGTTCCTTAGGGCAAGCTGAACAGTTGTGTTCAATGTTATCTCCTAGATTTTCTTGCTTTGCTGATCCCTTCTGCCTTTATAATTGAGATACAAGATACTTGCTGAATTTCTCCAAGGGGAACTTTTATTTTACTAATAATCCCCATTTCAGGAAGCTTTAAAACTATGTTCCCTTACTGTTTTGTAAAGGAGTAATGCAAGTATTACTGAAACTAAATGTTTTCCTGAATTGAATTTCTCAAGTCAGTGTTCCATTAGTAAATTGAATAATTCTGCATTACCTTTTGCCTTTTCCTAATGCGTTTTTAGGCCAGATTTTGTGTGGATGTACACACTCTTCCCTCTTCTCTCCAGCAGTAGCTGTATCTGCTCTAGCCAGACGTGCAGCCCTGCTGCCCCTGCAGAGGTATGAGCCATCTGCTTTGTGTCAGTTGGACATACCATCATTTCTTAAATAATTAGGTGGTCTTAACAACAATTTTAAGATAGAGTGTTTGACATATGCTGCAGGGAAAATAGGTTTAGGACTGCGATTTTCGCACAGAGATTTGACTCCTTTATAGCAATTACTTCTCCAGTGAACTTGATATTTAACAGTCCAGTGAAAGAATAAGTGTGTGCTTCTCACACAAACACAAAAGTAAGAACAAGTCTGGCTTTTACCCACTCACTTTCCTTCCTCGTTCTTCTTCAAGGGCTTGGCCCTAGAGTAACAGCCTGATACCTGCCTTCAGCTGTGAGTGCAAGGCCTGGATTGGGGTTACAAATGGGGGTGGGTTACAAATCACAATAGCAATTTATCTTGCTCTTCTTACCTCCCTTTTAGCTGGCACGTGGTGTCAGGTGTTTTACAGACCTACAACTATAGTCTCATTGATGAGCAGAGTATTTGTTTCTATCTCAAACAGGGAGGAAAAATATTGATTTCTTAGCACTGTGATGTCGCAATTTCCAGAAAAGTAATTTTGAACAATTTCAGGAAGTATAACAACGTATTAGTACAAACTTCTTGACAAATTGTAGCTTGGGTGCTTGCAGAATATAAGGCAAAACAACACAGATTACAAAGAACAAAATAGTGCTGATGCTGAAGTATTTTTCTGTTGTTAGAAATAAATTATTTGGAAACATTTCTGGAATGGAATATATCAATCTTGATTTTGTTCCTGTGGTGTTGTGGGTCCATGGCTTAAACATTGAATATTCCCTCTTGTTTATTCCTGAACTGAGCAATGAAAGAGCCTCAATGTGGTCTGAATTGTGGCACTCATTTGAGGTAACCCCTATGACTAATAAGGTGTTCTTAGTAGTCTTATTTGCCCAATATGGCCCTAAGATCTGAATAAAACCTCTAGGTCTGACTCATGATATTGTTTAAAGTAATTCAGCAAATACACCAGTGCTAGTTAGATCTCTGCTCACATAGAGCCTCACAGAAGGAAGATACTCCTTCTGAGGCTGGAAGATACCTCTCAAGATCTTTTGCTCCAAACCCCCTGCTCAAGCAAAGTGTGTAAGAGCAGGCTGCCAGACCTGCTCACACCTTAAATCAGGACAGGATTCTGTTGGTGTTCCTTGCCATGAGGGTACACTGCTGGTTTGTGGTCAGCTTGCGGTTCATCACACCCCCAAGGTTGTTCTCTGCAAAGGTACTTTCCAGCTTTGTCTCCAGCATGCACTGGTGCTTGAGATTATTCCTCTGCAGATGCATGACTTTATACCCTGCCTTATTGAGGTTAATTAGATTCCTCTCTGTCCACATCCTGCTGAATAGCACAGACTAATACCATCTGGTGTATGAGACACTCCTCCCAGTTTTGTACCCTGTGCAGACTTCCTGAGAGCACATGGAGTGTTGTTACCCAGGTTATTACTGAAGGTGTTGACTGTATTGGCCCCAGGGTAAAGCTGTGGGGTACATTATTAGCAACATTCCTCCTGCTGGACTTTGTGCCACTCATCTTAGCTCTCTGGGACTGGCAGTTCTACCACTGCCTCCTTACCTAACCCATACCTTGTCAACTTGTCCAAGATGTTATAGGAGATTGTGTCAAAAGCCTCACTATGGTCAAGGTAAACTGCTCAAACAAAATCCACCAAACTGGTCACCTTACAGAAGGTGATGAGATGCTCTGGATAATTTCCTCTGCATAATTATAGGCTGACTATCTTTGTGCCCTTTGTTTGTACAGAAATGGTTTCCAAGATAAGTTGTTCTGTCACCTTCCCAGGGACTAAGGTGAAGCTGACTAGCCTGACCCAAGTCCATTCCCAAGTGTGTTAAATATTTCTTCCTCTATGCAAAGCACAGATCACACCAAGTGTTTAGTGTTTTGACATAAGAATAGTAATAACCATCAAGTATTTAGGTGTAGTGACTTGTTTTTTTCTAGATAGATGATTCTGCTCTGCACAGCACTGTGGACCAATCTGGTTTGGCAGCAGGCAGGCGCTCCACCAAAGGGAATTATGGTTGTTCCTAGCATTTGCCGGCATATGTGAGATGCAGGCAGATTTCATCAGTGATAAAAGGTGCCATTCCTGTCTTCATTATGATATGTTCATCTTCCAAGAGAAAAAACAGTAACAGGTTGTTCTGACACTCTGGCCCTGTGTGTTGTTACCTCTAAGCGTGCAGGTTATCCCTGCTGCAGATGGCAATGGGATGGTGAGGTTTCTTTGTTTCCTCTTTGCTCCTGGTTTTCACATCTGAGTCTTCGATGTTTTCTGAAACTGTAATTGGTAGTGGAGTGGAGATTGTGCCTCATTATAATTCATTTCCAGCCCATTGCAGCTGTTCCTCTTCTTAAAAATATGGAATTTAATAGTCTTCTGGTGAATTGTGCTCCTTATACAATGAGGGGCAGGTGGGGGTGGGGAGAAGCTTTTAAAGGCAGCTATTTCATCTGTGCTCACAGTTTTACCACAGCAGCATGCTGTAACATAAAATTTAAGAGGTCAGTAAACAACTTGGCAGTAACTAAGCAATTTAAACAAAAGCTTCTCCTCAGTATTTGATGATTGGAGGGAGAAGAGGAGAATCAGGATTCTATTGTTTGTGTTACCACAGTTGCTTCATTTCTGAAGAGTTGTGTTTAATAAGGATAGTAACTCTTGAATTAAAATGGCAGTCTTTTTCCCAGATCATTGTTGAATTTCTTTTTGAAATTGATTGTTGACGAATTGCATCTAATGAGTTCCGTATCCTCCAACAAATGTAAAAATTGTGTGTCTGCACTGGGGAATTTACAACTGAATTGGTTATGCCTCACTTTTTAACAATTAGCATCAGAAAGCTCTATGATCTGCATGCAACTAATGAAGATACTGATTAACATTATTTTTCTCTTTAAGGCCTTTATGTGCTCTTTTCCTGACCTAAAAATATTTTACAGCATCCAGTCAATGATAAAACTTGCTTTCATTAGGGGAACACCAATAATAAAATTGTGGCTTATTTTTCTGCAAAAAAAGACCCTCCCGCATGTTAATTATGATAGATTATTGTCTTGTTTGTTTGTACTACATGGTCAAGACTTTATTGGATAATGCTATAATCGTCTAACAGATGGATGGTAGATTAACAAAGTACATGGATCTGAATTAATCTATTTGCATCTCCCCTTGCAGTGATGAATTTCTAGTTGCTCTTTAACCATATTCGAGTAAAATTTAAAGATCAGTTTCATATTCTGATTATAATTCAATCAGCTGGATAATTTTTCTATAAAAGTTAATTCATACCACTAATAAATTTGAATTTTGGCACAGTAGACAATATTTGCTTTTGTAATTTGGAGAGAAAGACTAACAAACATCATGGACTAAAGTAAATATCACTGGTTTTGGAACCAACCATACAAACTGTTCCCAGTGAAACTGAAAATTTGGTGATGTTTGACTCTGAAACAGCAGGTAAGGGTCAGACCAGAATCCCCAGAGTCTTGCAAACACACATTGGTGTTCGTGCGTAGGGATTTGGGGCAGCATCTGCTAGAGCAGGGCTGAACATGGCGACAGCACCAGGACAGAAGTGATGAAGAGCTCAGTCAGCAGCCAGTGGCTAGGCACAGCCCTCATAATATCCTACAAGCACACCAGGCCTTCATGTCCTCCACCCTGGGAGCACTGTGGGGCCCTGTGCAGAAGAACCAGTCTGTGATATGGGGCAGCTTCAGAGCCATTAATTTATATTGGCTTTTTCAGCTCTAGATTTTGAAAGAGAAAGTTTGCTGCTAAGTTGCTCAGGTAAATAGTTAGTGCTTTTGCTTTATTCCATATATGTGTGTGTGTATATGTACATATCCTCTTTAAGTTTCATACCTTGTCTTGTCTCTAATGAATTTTATTATATTATTGAAAAAAGCAAAATGATGGTTTTTTTAGGATGGGAGTTTGTTTTTTTCAAAATACCTTTCATGTTGGAACTTGTTGGGCCTTAACATGTATCATTTAGAGTCTTTGTGCCTCTAGTTTGCACAAAATTACGCAAGTGCTGGGGGTTGACAGCCACCCAGGCACTTGCTCATTCTCTACTTCTGCAGAATGGGGAGAAAATAGAAGGAAGGCAAGATGACTCCTGGATAGAGATAATGGCAGTTTAATAGGGAAAGTGAAATCTGTGTGTACAACCGTAACGAGAGGGGGAGTTAATCCTCTACTTCCCATTGCTGGGTACATGTTCATCCACATAATGAGAAGCAGAGCCTCAGCATGTATATCTGCATGGGAGGAAAATTACCACAAGGATGAATGTATGTGTCCCTTTCCTCTTCTGTTTCTATGTGCTTCTGTTGTTGAGCTCTTTAAGGTACACTCTGAATTCCTTCATCCTTCTATGTTTTCTACCAAGTGCACCTGGGTCTTCACAAAAGGCAATTCTAGAAATGGGCTTGGCTCTTCCCAGGAGAGGAGAAATCCACAGTACTTTTTCGAGCTATTTCCTTGTATGCGCTATGAGATATTTGTGTTCCCGCAGTATATAAGCACTTTGTTTGGGTAGCAGTTTGGAGATCTCCTCAAGTAACCTGAAGTTTGAAACTTAAACAGCACTGAAACCTATGATTTGTTAGTTGAAGCTGAAGAGATAAAGTATAATAGTGTCTGTTTCAGACATCTGTTTCTGAAAGAAATGTAGCATTAGTCTAGGAAGGCAGCTGTCATTTGACAAGGCTTGGGGATTCCTAACCCAGAGCAAAAGTTAGGAGGAATTGGGGTCTCACCAAAAGATGTTTCAATATCCCTGTCTTGTCCTCAATTGTAATTGTTTATAAAGCAGTTTTCATGTATACAAACAAGATTATTTGAAGGAAGGCTGTACGAAAAACACTTACTTCCAAGTGTGGTTCAGCCTGTAATGGGGATGGAAGACACTGGTGATCTCTTTTATCAGCTTGGTGCTGCTTCTGCATTGGGAACACCTATCCAGGGAACCAGGCAAAGTGTAGTTTAAAGTAAAATACACCAACTGCAGACAGATGTTGTCTTTGACAATTGCTTCAACGTATTAATCTGTTCATCTTGCACTAATTTTCTAGTTACTTTGAACAGAACTAGGGAGCACTACAGAGATTGCCAGGAGGTTTAGCTTTTGGCATGGTCTGCAAGCTGGGGCTTTTCTCTGAGGCCTGTGGAAGCAGCTTATTTCAAGTAGATGAGCCCTTGGAGCACGATTCTTTTCCCTGTGAAGCACTCCAACCTGAGTCCTCAGAAGAGTGAAGGGTGCTGCACAGACAATTCTTAATTTCTCTGTGATGATAATGCACTTGCTGCTCTGTGCCTTGGATGCTAATTGCATGACTGTTGGACTCACTTGAACTAGCTAATCACAGTAAATCCAGAACTAATGGTGATTATGCTTTGGATGGGTCTGATACCTATTTACATATTGTTTCTTCACTTAGGGAGGGTACATCATGTTAAAATAGGCCTACAGAATTGTTCTAACCAAGTCCTGAAGGCAGGAGGCCTAGGAGAAGAGAGGATGTATAAGCATTGCAAGAATGGCTTTTCCAGGCATGAGACTGAAGGGAAAGGGTACAACTCTAAAGGCTGAAGTTAAATCCTTTGAAAGGCAGAAGTGTTTGTAGACTGAAGGGCTGGCTGAACATTGCAGGAGATGTGGATATGGCAGCTGTGACAAGCCAAGGCACACAGAGCTGCTTGCAGGGCAGGTGCTTGCTTACCTGGAGGAGAGATTACTTAGTGTTCCTTTGCTAATTCAAGTGCAAGGATGGAGGTATTTTAGGAAAATACAGTTTTGTAACCATTGGTGAACAAATCTGTACAATGCTTCGACAGGCTTTTTTTGGCCTGAGCGTAGAGCACCTTGCAGGGTGGCTGTCATGTGATCACTGCAGCTCTGTCCCCACAGCCAACACACTGGTGGCATGTCACACCTACTGTGCATGGCAGGAAAACCCTGTAAGGAAACTCAATACAGAGAGAATTACAATAGCTTGTCTTTGTGGCTGCAGGGGCATGTGTTGTGCTGTTGCGAGGCTGTATAGGGATAAATAAGGTGACAACCTGTTCAAACTATGCAGCTGCATGAACTCTTCATGCTGCATCTGATGCCATGCCTTTTTGGTGGAATGGCCAAGGTCAGAAGCATTGTAAGGGTTCCTGAAGTGCCATGTGGCTTTCACATATCCCGAGTGGCCGGCACAGTGTTTCATGTCACATATCCAGGGGCAGGGTGTCCTCCATTGAGGAGAGCTTCCTCTTGTTATGCAGATGTCTTTTGGCCAAAAAACTTAGGGGAAGTGGATCTAAGTTAAACAAGTAGTTCAGAAAAGGAATATCTAATTTTTACACTGATTATACAGAAGACAATCTGAAAACGAGCTTATGTGCAGGCTTTCCATGATTGTAAAAATACTGGTTCTAATGGGAGGTGAGTGTGTTTCTCTAGTGCCATAAGTTCTCATTTTGTGGAAGGATGTTTCACAGGCCACCCAAAATAATAATCTGGTGCTTCAAAATAAGATCCATAGTAACTGTGGTAGCCAGATGTATTTATTTTTAATCTAAAATTCAGGAAAAAAATAGTTTTTATGTGAAAAGAACCAGTTTTTAGCTTGAAATTTCTACTGAAATGGAAGAAACACTGAGAGTTTCCATTGGCATTCTCTTCTCTGTCCAGCTCTGTGACTTTTCTCTGCCCGAGTAGAGTGTACACGGCATATCATAAGCAGGTGATTAGTGCCAAGAGTTGCAGATTGTTCAGTTTAGCCCAAAGGAATGAATGTTGCTGTAGAATTGCTCCCTTTCATTGTTAGGCAGCATTAGCTTTGATTAACTTTGCTTTTTCTCTAATACTCTGACAATTCTTTTACACCTGACTACTGTTGAGAAGAGAGCTGAACGTATTTTTCCTGATCACTGCCATGCTGAGTCTGACTACTGGCAGTATAAGGCCTTTTGCAGGTCAGTAAGATCTTTCATTTCTTTCCGTGCCCTCAATTTCTCAAATTTCATAAGATATTTGTACATCTGTGTTGGTACAATGTTAGTACAGTCTCTGTTCCAGCATTTCTCATGCATGATAAGAAAGACCAGGAGAAATTAAGCGAAGTCTAGAACAGTATAATGAGTGGCTTTCTTCATTGGTACACATCTTTTTTTTTAGTTTCATGGTATTCTGTGAGGGGTAGGAGGTCCTTAGGGCCCTTAGAGCCTCACCTCAAACACATGTAAGCTTTTCACTGTTAGAGAGTTTGCTGTTAAAGTATGTCCATTTCATTCCCGCTGTGGGTGGGATTTGAAGAGGAAGGATTTAACCACCAGAGTGCTTCAGGGGGCAAGCAGACTGAGGTTGAATATTAGTATCTGAAGAAGAGAGAAATCCTTGAATGCAGATACTAATTTTTTAGTATTAAAATTTCCCATTTTTCTCCATGTACAACACAATGCATGCTCTAGCACGGATAAATGGTACTAGCCTGTTAGTGTAGACTGATTTTTACAGTTATGTACCTTGTGCTGTCATTGCTGTTTGAAGCATGTATGTGCCTGTGATGTACAGAAGAGTTAAAGCCTTTGTATGAAGATGAATTTTACAGCTTGCTTTCCTCTTGATATTGGTCGTACTAATTATCCTTCAGTTCCCCAGGGCAGTTTGGAAGAACTAAAGGGCATAAGAGGGTTCAGTTTTAATTATGCAAAAACTGTTTCTCATTGAATGATGATCTGATGCTTGAATAACTGTAGATTAGGGATTGAATAGGAGAATATGCCTTACTTTGCTGTATTGCAACTGTAACTGGTGATCTGGGACCAAGGTTTTGTCCAAGTTAAGCAGGATAAGTAGATACGTGGAAGTTTCAGCACTCCAACAGTCACTTGCCAAGGACAGAATAGGAAGTGAACATAGGAAAAGTACTGTATCTCTGGAAAGCCATAAACACTAACCTTTACTCTCTTCTGAGCCTTAAAACTTGGTTTAATCACCAACAGATGGAAATTGATTTGCTTAGTTTTGTCTCTAACTTGCCTTGTGGTTTAGGAATGATACTGCCTGACACAGTTCTCCCACTGACTCCAAACCACTCTCTCCCCTTCCCCTCCCCTGATGCGGAGCAGAGAGGATAACTGGAGGCACAAAAGGTTAAGACACCATTGTTGAGATAAGAATAATTTTCTGGAAACAGCAATGAGAAAAGACAAACTATAACAGCAGCAATACTAATGACAGAGGGTGCAAGAAAGAGGTAAAGGATTCACACCCCTCCCCAACAACAGACGTACCTAACCACTGACACCCACCCGGAAGAAAACCTTCCCCCTGGAAGAGATTCCCTTCCTACTGCCCCAGACAATGATGTGAGGTAACACAGAATAACCTCTAACCTAGCCATGCCCCCTCCTGGCTACTGTAAAACTTAACCCTGTCCTGGCTGGAACGAGGACAGTTGCTTCTTAAGTTCCTCTGCAGGAACCCCAGTATCAAGCTTATTGCTCTCAGTATGAAAATCCATTTTCATGGCTGCTTGCCATGAAGAGCCTCTGCTCTTTCAAATCTTCAGATTTCATTTGCTTCTATGAACAAACATTAAATATGCAATTATGGCATTGTGGACTTTGTAGATCTATGATTTCCATCTTTACCTCTGAACTTCAAGACTTTAAGTTTCTGTGATATAATTTTAAAGAGATGGAATACACTGCTGCCTGCTCTCTCAGTGCTTGGAGGAAAGGGAAAGAGAAGATTTATTGCTTATATTTGACTGGATAGACGCAAAGTCAGTTCAAGAGTCTGAATATTTGTTGAATGACTTGTGTGTTACCTCTAAAGTGAGACTGAATGTATCTCAGTTTTGGCTCAGAAAAACTCTGGGACGCTCCTATTTGTGGAAGTGTGTAGGGAGGGTTTCTGGATTTTTGTTTGTTTGTTTTCACAAACAATATCAGGATTATGAGAATGTTTCCTCCTTCTGAGCTGGGTAAGACATTAGCTGAAATGATGTTTTTCCCCCAAAAGATTTGAATCCATGTCTGTCTTCTATTGACTGCAAGGGTGGGATAGCTTTCCAGTTCTGCAGCTCTGTCACATAAAGCAGAGATATATATCAAGCAAGTAAGCATATATGTTGCCTGAAAGACTGAAGATTTTGATTCACATATCTGTTCCAGTGCATGTATAATAGCAAAATTAGCAACTCTGTCTAGAAAAACTGATGTGCTAGCAGTGAGATTTCTCCTCAATGTAATGGGTTTAAATTGCCTATGACTAAGGAAATGCTGTATGCAGTAGGATATTGGTTAAAATGGAATATTTGGTGCTTTCTACTTCTGTATTTATATTTTTCTAAGTACTTAAACCTGTATGTTCAATTTTGGATTTGTTAGAAACTTATATTTGAGATGAATGCAAACAAAAACATTGTGAGATTTGTGCTTTCATGCTTGCTTTTGTTCAATGGTCAAGCCAAGAAATGTTATCTATGCAGCCTTACATTTGACTTTCTTTGCAGGGATGGTCATGAAATACAGGGGAAATGTGAGAGCTCTCACTGCAGTCTTTCACCACCAGCCAGAGTTACAGGGCATCTTAAGCTGCTGTAACACATCCCTTGTTTTTGTTTTAGTGTGGCTACATATAAGGGAATGATAGCTTGTAGGACAAAAGGTGGCTTAGATCCATGTTATATTAAGCCCAAGGGCATGAACTTTACAGCAACAATAATTTCATTACATCTTAAAAAAGATGTTATTGGGCATCTTGTTTAAGGCATACTTTACAAGGATGGGAAAAATGACTGCATGATAAAGCTGTAAGCACTTTCAATTTTAAGAGAGCTTTAACTTGCCTGGTTTTAGAGTATTCTGCTTCCAAATTGTGCATGCTCAGAGAGAATGAGAAATCGGGATGGGTAAATCCAAGCTATTTCTCAGTCAGAGTCATCCAGAACAAAAGGACCCTTTTATTTTATTTTTTTGGGAAGATGTTGAATTGTAACTCTGAAGCAGTTTGAGCTGTTCTTTGTAAGCCTGAAGAATCTTTGAATTGGCTGCCATGCATTGGGAGTATGAAAATAGACTTTCAAAAGCAGATACAGAAAAGGTGATGTGAGTATTGGAGCAAAAACCACTTAAAGTTAATATTTATGCTCGCTGAATGGTGGTCTCAATTTCAATTAAGTATTTTTGTTTCATGGAGACATTACAGAGCTTTCTTCAACCACAACCCCACTGTTCTGCAATTTGTCATTCAACTGATACAAGAGTCTACTAATTATCTGTGGAGGAAGGAGACGGAGCAAGGAAGGACAGTGACACTGGTGGCTGTGGAAAGCAAATATAGACAATACAAAACACATGCAAATCAAACTAAAAAAATGCACAGTAAAAGTGTAACTGAGATGAGGTGTCAGAGAGGTAATACCCACTTGAGCCAGTTGTACACTGGCCCTGTGAGCCTGGTTCTGTGGGTTCTGAGTCCAAGCTGGTTATGCCTGGAGCCAGCGCAGATGCCACTGTACCTGTAGCCTATGTAGTCTAGCACCTGAATACCCTGCCTGTGGCTCATAGTAAATTCAGCTGCCTGAGTTTGATGTAAACTTATTTTCTCAAAATTTACCAGGTCCTTTTGCATTATATTTTTTTCCCTCAGCTGAGTGTTTTTAACCCGCTCTTAAGCCTATAAAACCCTTCCTCTTTGGTAGATGATTTCCCGTCTTAGATTTGAAATCTGTGGCTTTTCTAAGAATGCCATGACATTGCTTTCTGCAGGATGGTGATATCCTAAGATTTCAGTTTTGAATAGGTATGACTGTATATAAAAGCTGTTTAGAGAAAACTGAGTAAATGAACCCATGAACAATGTTTTCAGATTGTGTAGGAAGTTAGTAAAATAAAATAAATTGAGAGATGCCAGGAGAGTAAATGAGAGCTATAAAAGCTGGCTGCTTTTTAAAAAATTTGAGTTCCCAATTTTAGTTGGATGTGGAAATACTTGTTCATTAAATTGTCATTAATAATATGTAGATCCCCATAGATGATTTTAGAAGAATAGGATAAGTCTTCTAAACTCAACAAAACAAAAGCAGTCTTTTAATGATAAACTATGGCCAAGCAAGAATTGACTGTGAGCATGAGTATGTGTCATTCTATAATGTTAAATATTCCTTATAGATTCCTGGCTCAAATGAACTGAAATGTGGGATGGAGGGGATGCATCTCTGTTCCCCAGCATCTGCTGCAAACTGCTGGATTGCTGCCAAGCATAGGCATCCTCTGACCACTACAGCCACTTTTTACTGGTTTTTTTTTTCTCATAGTAAGCTGACTTTCATCACTGTTTTGGAGCACATTCATGGTAGCTTGCATGATGCTCTCAGTGGTCTCTCCCTCACTTGTAGAAGTAATGGCCTTTCCACAATTATTTAAGCTGGGGTAATATTTTAGCATAAGTAAGGCACAAGCTATGTCTCGTGCCTTTGAACTGCAGCAAACATCCATCTGTTGTTTGAATGCCATTTGGAATGCTTAACCCCTGCCAAATCCTGTTCTCTTTGAAGTTCATGGGAGTCTTGCCACTGACTCCAGTTGGGATAGAATTTAGATGACAAACATTCTGTTTGCCTTTGTTTCACGTAATTTTTATGTGGACTCTAACAGTCTTATCTACTTGTGATCAGGGCTGGATGAGGGAAGAGGGAATTTGTAAGCAATATGTCTCTCTGGCCTAGTGGGGTAGAATATTCTAGTTCGCTGATTTAAAGAGGTTAAGTTTTGATGTTGTTGTCTTTTCTAATTCCCTTTTAGGAATCATTTACTGGTGGTATATCTGACAAAGGGAGATTTAATTACATGAACTTGGACATCATACCAATTATTTAGAAATCAATTATTCATAGAGTGCTGCTTTCCTGAACAGTGAAGAAATACTTACCCTTGTTAGGAAAGACAAATGAATGACTCCAGACATTCATTGCAGTGAGTGGTTGCGTGAAATATTTAATCTTTTGGTAATATGCAGTTCCACACTTGTGGAATTTGTTTTATTTTTGGATTGCTTGCATACTTGAGATGTGTAGTGTGCTTTTAAGTATCTGCTTAAGCATTGCCTGCTCTTAATATTTTCAGGATCTGTGATTATACCATATGCTGCCATGGAGAGGATTATACTGTCAGTGTTGTGTCAGAGTAACATGGAATTGCAGTCTGATGTATAATTAGAGGGATATATTCAGGAATGTTTCTTAGGTGACTTAATTTATATTGATTATTCAGAAGAAGTGCACATCAAATTACAGACTTTGCATCTATGTAAGAAGCATACCTACACTTGAAATGCCACAGGCTGGTAGGGCACTGAAAAAAATATGAAAGGATGAGCAGAAATGGATGCGGACCAGATCAAGTGCTCAGAACAGATTAGGGAGAGATGTTTTGTGCAAAGTGATTTTGTGCTTAGTGGCTCCTCATCTTTCTTAGTGCCAGACTGTTTCTGTCACACAGATTAGAGATGGCTGGAGGGAGGATTCAGAGAGCTCTGAAAGGCCTTTGCAGCAGCAAGCACCTATGAGAAACAGCAGCATGTCTCTTCGGTGCTGGGATAAGCAAGGAGAGGTGGGTTTCATGGAGAATATTTTACAGATGTGAAGAAAATACACTGTTCTGGTACATACCAGATTTATCCATGGTGGGATACATCAAAGCAGCCCCAGAGCCCAGGAAAACTGGCCTTATTAGCTGCTGCAGCTCTGGTGCTGGACAAAGAGGATGAAGGGGTCTAAATTGCCCAAAATAAAGGCTGCTTCTCTTTCTGCTGAGAGAATAAAAAAACGTGGCTGAAGAAAGCCTCCCTTTTTGCCTTTGCTTTTTCTCAGCCCATAAATGCAAATGATAATAATGTGGGTTTGCTCCAGAATCTCCAGCTGTTGTTTTAAGGATGTTTTGTGTTTATAGGCTTATATTGCAAATGTAATAGATAATGTAAAATAGATGGTTCCATATTGTATGAAACTCTAGCTTATTGTTTAGGGTCCTGCAGACTTTAACATGAGATCTAAATGTACTTCCAAGTGCTGTTCTTACATTTCTTCTACCAGATGCAAGATGGGAGTTTCAGGTGTTTATCAATGTACAATTTAACCAAGAAGGAAACATATGTCTTGAGGAGGAATTGTAAATGTAGAAACAATGACTATTACTAATTTAAACCATATTGTTTATACCAGATGTGTTGTCAGAATCTTGCTTGACTTCTGTATCACTGTGAAGCTGTAGAACCCACTGGAATTTGATTTGCAAACCTGAAAAGAGGACAATAATCACGGCTTCTGTCTGTAAAGCTGTGTGCAAGAGTGAGCACAGGACTTGTTATGGTTGCCCTGTGTAGCTACTATATATTGTATATTAAGTGCTATTTTGAGTATTCTATTAATTATTTACAGATAAACATGGTTTCTCTTTATGACATGTGAGATCTGTGAGTGGCAAAGGCTAAAGTTGTAGAGAATACTTTTGCCAAAACTATTTTTTTTGCAGTAATCTGCTAAAGTCAGATGTATTTGAGCAGTGATTTAGGTAAGGTTTATCTTAGATAAAAACTAGTCATTTTAAAAGGGATTTATCATGAATGACCATTTAGACTGGCTTTGTGGCCTATAACGTTCAGTGTCCTATCACTGCTCCTGGCCGCTCATGGATTTTTTTCCAAGAAAAGTTTAATAAATCCATATATAGAATTGAGATTTTTTTAAAATATTGTAGTTAAAATTAATTTGTCTGAGTAATCTCATTGGTCCTCCTTTATCTCCATATATTGCTGATGAATTTCAGCTGTATTTTATGCTGCTGGAGTTATAAGTAAATAACACCCTTTTCTGTTTATTGGAAATGTACCCTTGAAAAAAATAGAAAAAGCTATTACAAATGTATAAACTATTGAAGCATCAACTATGAGACACCTGCATGGGAAAAAAACCCTGATATTTTAAGGCTGAGAAATCTGGGTTTGTTCAACATGGACAGGAGAAGGCTTCAGGGAGACCTTCCAGTACCTAAAGAGGGCTACAAAAGAATTGGAGGGAGATTTTTGCAAGGGTGTGTAATACAAGGATGAGGAGGAATGGCTTCATCAGGGAGACCTTCCAGTTTAGATTAGATATACTAGAGAAAGGTTGTTTTTTTTTTTTTTTTGCAATGAGGGCAGTGAGACACTGGAATAGGTGACCCAGAGAAGTGGTAGATGCCACAAATCAGAAAACATTCAAGGTCAGGTTGGATGAAGCTCTGAGAAACCTGATCAACTTAAAGATGTCCCTACCCTTTGCAGAAGGGCTGGACTGCATCACCTTTAAAGGCTCACTCCAGCCCAAACTATTCTATGATTTGATTCAGTCCTAGAAGTCCAGCCTTAGTCTTTTTTTTAGCTGTCTTTTACTGGCAACCTCATTTATTAACCATATCACATCACAGGTTGCATTACATTGCTGCTTTTTAATTCTGATAAAAATATTTTCAGATGGGTACCCCAGTTAACTTAAAATTGTGGTACTTGCAACACTTTTTATACCTTTTACATCCTACAAGAAAATGTCTAAAATTTTCATTCGTTTTTACTACATATTTTGTCTGGTTTAAGAAATGGGGGGGGATGATTCCTTAACAAAAAAAAAAAAAAGCCAGGCGCTAGTAGTACATGTAATGATGTTTAGAATTCTGTTCAAGGTTATTTTTAATCTGATCTGGAGTTCATGTGAATAATTCAGGCTTGGGGTGCTTGTAGATAAATTCATGCTTGAGACTTATGAGAGAGTATGGCTCTGATTTTAATACGTTATACTAAAGCTTGTAAAACTCATTCTTTACTGTCACAGTCAGTGATCCTTGGATGTAAAATTAAACTGAGAAGCATTATTGCATCCACACATTTCTATTTCTTTAGTAGGGCTTACATTTATGTCCCTATTGCATCATAGATAATGATTATGGGTAGGTCTGGTCCCACAGTGCTATGTATAGCACTGTAACCTTGCTGCAATAGAGCAAGAAGAAACAAGGATGCTGCACCAAACAGAAGAAATTCTGTGGGTCTGTCACTCTGCTGCTGAGTGGCACTTAACAGCCTGTGAAAGTGGGTGACCAGACTCCTGGGATCTTGCCTTTCACTGCCTGCCTTGGTGGCAGGCTCTCTCTTGCAAGGGGACACATTGGTCCTTTTGTTGTTCCGTAAAAACAGCATCCTATGTTTCTTTTGCATCGGCCTATGTCTACTTTGATTAATTTTCAAAGTGATTGTATCTATGGGTTAGAATCCTTAAATTTAGTATCACAATCTCTCAACTTTTGTGGTTGTAACATTGCTTTTGTAGGGTAGGAACAGTAGCTGAAAGACTGCAAAGTTTAAATAAAGCATGAGATGCTTTTGACCTTTTCCTCATCAATGTTTCCTAAGCTTGAAAGAGCATGTGTGGACTCCACAGGTTTCCTGTATACATAATTTGTACCATTACAGAAAATCAACTAGTCAATTATATTTATTCATTAGTGTAAAAATATACAGTGGTTCTGTTGTTCTCTCTATTTTATTTTTTTTTCTCTGAAAATATTTGGGAACAGCTGTGATTTAAAGGATACATTTGTTATAATATTTTTAAGAGAAGCTTAGAAGAAAAGAGATTACTTGGATTTTAATTTTTTTTCTTGTAGCTAAAGGAGCCATATGTCTTTTTTTCCTAGGCACTGGTGAGTGCTCAGGCTGCTGAGTGATGGCATGTTTCCTCTCTAATAGTTTGAGGTTTTTAATAACATCTTAGAGAAGCTATTGAAATATGTGAATATGCACTCTTTAAAAGTCTCAACATCTTTCCTGTCCCACTTTTGAAGACTTTGGCGAAGACTTGTGCTTGCATACTGTTCTTGGGATTCAATTGTACCGTCTTGCACTTGGCTTGTTTCATTTGAAGTGTGGAAGTCCTTCTATAAGCAAGGAATTCTTCATTTTACTGTGATCTATCCAAACATGCTCAGTGATAGTGAAGTGGTTTTGATGGTAAGATGTGGTGGCTGGGGGCGTTGTTTGAGAACACAGGGTTGCTGCCAGTTCTGTCAGTGCTTTATTGGAAGATTTTCTGTGCAGGAAGGATGCAAGGCATCTAAAGCTTTCATACACTGTAGTAACAGCAGTTAGTTTTCAATATCAAAGTGAGGTTTTTGCAAAAAATTTGGGTTTATGTGTCAATGTGTATATATATCTGATGGTCTTCAAGATTTAATCCTTACTTTATGTAGAAACTGTCCCCATGGTGCTTACAGCACCTGCATAGTCCTGGGGGGGCTAGCCTTTTTCTGCCTTTTTGCTTGTGATATTTCTTTCCCTTCCTTTAATGTGTATCTGCTGGTTGCTTTCCTGCTGCTGTTTGCTTTTGAGGAAGGTGCATCTGTATGGGAGACAGGCGAATTTGGTATGTGTTCCCATTCTAATATGAATGTCATAGGAGTAAAAGGCAAAACAGTTCTTGTTTGTATTGGCCTTATAAGTGGTCTCTTCAGGGCCAGGAACATGAAAATATTTTGGCTCCTTTTGTTTTAGGCTGCAGAATAGGGTACACTGTAAAAACTGGTTTAGATTTGGGTTGGGTATGATTTCTTTCTACAAAGGACTTTCTACGAAAATCCTTGCAGCAATCCCTTTGAGGACTCACAAATCTTCTTTTCACCTTGCCTTCTTCTCTGCCCTTCTCCTTTCCTGGGAGGACTTGGAAGCAGCAAAAGGTATCCACATGGGAAGTGATGTCAGCAGAAACCCAGGAGGGGCTTCCTTCCTAAAAAGCAGGCAAGCTGTGGATTAAGAGAGTTGTACAGCAGGGATAAAGTCTAAAACAACTATCCAGCTTTCTGTTACCTCTTATGTTAGGAATTCTTTAAGCCTTTTCCCAGAAGCACCAGCTGCAGTGCTGTGTTGCTCACTTTTTGGAACACAGCATGCATCAAGTCTTCCTTTGCCTGGTTGCACTTGATGTTTCCTTTGTTCTTTGCAGATGGCTGGAAATGGATAATTCCAAATGTGAATGTATTAAGTGTATCTTACATCTAACACTAGCTGTGTTTTGTGCTGTTAGTGTGGGTGGTGGGCTGCTTTTTGGGATTTGGAGGCATCCTGTTCTGTTACCCCAGATAATTGTGTTGGCTAAGTGCCATCTTTTGTGGAGAATTGTGCCAGGATTTACTAATCGCAGTAGGGCATTCCCTGTTGGGTGCTGGGGATACATCTTCTTAGGCCTTGCACAAACACATCTAAAGCATCAGTGATGCTAACAGGAGGTTCATCGCTGACTTGCCAAGTCCAGGATTTTCTATGTGGCTCTAAAGAGAGATCTGACTTTGCTGTTGTTCTGTCTTTGTACTTGTGCACAACACCTGAGTGCTCTTGATATCAAAGTTTCTATAAAAGCTCTCTGGTTTCCTATGTCTCTCTTTCTCTGCCTAATCAGGAAGAGGATTTTTAAACAATTCTTCAGTAGGCATAAGAAAAAAGTGTGCTTAACATAACAGCAAGTGTGAAATAGGCAACCTTCTGCTGAAAGTTCACATGCCAAACACAGCTAATCCACCATATGCGTGACCTAAAAAGTACAGACATATGGATATTCTTGCCTCCCCCAGTTTCTCAGCCTTTTCATGGCTGCTGCAATTGTAAGTAGCCCAGTAACGCTATATGCTTGATCAATGTATGGGATCTGTGATGGTATTTTGCAGTTGGGATTACTGCATTGCATAGCATGCCTCAAAGTGAAATGAAAGGAATACCATAAGCTTTTCAGCTGTGACATGTCACCTCAGCAGTCGTGTGCCTTTTGAAAATACATAGGAGTGACAGTTTTTCAGTAGCCCAGGGAGGATGATGTGTAACAGCAAATACTCTGGTTTTGATTCTTCTTTAAGCAGTTTGAACATTCCTGATGAGTTTCCCAAATAAAGAACATGTATCTTTCCTTGCCCTCTGACAGTATTTGCTGCAGCCCCTGGAGTTACCTGGCATGGAGAGAATAAGACTCATGGTAGAGGGAAAATAATAAGATTACATACTTTTAGAAAAGGATCTATTTCTTGGTCATAGCATAGGGAATATGTAGCCATCATACCCTTGGGATTTGTTTCCTTGCCTTCAAAGACCACTTACAAAAGACTAAGCAGTGGCCAGGGCTGCAACCCCCAAAGTAATTTGAGGCTTGATCCTGAACAGACGTCACATAAGCAGCAGAGTTTTTACTCCTTTCCAGGTAGGCTGGTACTCATCATGGGTCTAGTTTTGTGGCACATAACTCATATCACATATTGTATTTCTGTATGCTGTGGTATGTCACCCATTTAGGTCAAGATTAGAAAAACAAGTACAGTATGTCTCACTTCGTAGCCCAAGTGTAAGCACGTGCTTCACAACTCTGTTGTAGACAGAACACAGTTTGGCCAAATTGAATATAATCAGTTCATTTGTATGCAGAGCTAAAATTACTGAAGAGTAGCTTCCAGATAAGGCTTCATTTAGGGAACAGTGGCAACAGCATAATTAGCTATAGGTATGGCTTTAATTGCAGTCTGTAGCCAATAAAGAATATATTTGGTCTATAGAAAGAAGCAAAGGAATAGAATATGTGCACGAGGCAGTTTAATGTTTAAAGTACTGCTTGCAAATACAAGCTATTGAAAAAGTGAATCATGCTGGAAAATGGTCCCAAGCCATAAAATATTAATTGATCATTAAGTCCTTGTAAGAGGCACTGATATATACTTTGTATCTAAATGTGTCCCCTTTTAACTTTCATCTGCTTTGTGTACACTAGTGAGGGGGAAAAAGCTACACTTCTTAAGGATCAGAATGTAACAATGCTTGCATTTTAGAGAGGATAGGGTATCTATAGACTGACCAATATTTCGCCAACAAGAGATTTTGTTCTAATGGAATGATTATGTTAATATCATTGTTTTTCAAATCAAGAGAAGAGAGAGAACCATGTCTCTTGTGGCAAAGTATCATGTATGGAAAATGGTATTACTAATTTTATATCAAAGGTCTAGCTAATCTTCTAGTATAAGACACTATACATGCAATACAGAGATGTAATTTAAGAGAGGACTTTAATCTTTGTCCACTTTGGAGCTGAATCTGGAGAAATTTTTATTTTGCAGACAGATAGCTGGAGTGGTAATGATTGCAAGGTCTGGGTTGGGGACAGTTCTTCAAGAGACAGCAGAATACAGAATAACACATGTGCCTGTATAGGGCAAGAGCATCAATTGATGGAAAGTATCTGAAGGATATAGCAGATAGAGGACTTAATTATTTGGCAATGTAATGATGATTCTTCACGGAATCTTAGAATGGTTCAGGTTAGAAGGACCTTAAAGAACACCTAGCTCCAACTTCCTGATATGGACAGGGATGCTTTTCACTCAACCAGCCTGCTCAGAACTCCATTCATCCTGGCCTCAAACGCTTGCAGAGATGGGACATCCACAGCTTCTCTGAGCAACCTGTTCCTGTGCTTTACCACCCTCACAGTGCAGGATTTCATCCTAATATCTAAATTAAAGCTGCACTTTCAGGTGGAAGCCATTACCCCTTATTCTATCACTATATGCCCTTGTCAAAGGTTGCTCCCCAGCTTTGCTTCACTGTAGGTGATGGAAGGCTGCTATAAGGTCTTCGTCCAGCCTTTTCTTTTCAGGCTGGACAGTCCCAATTCTCTCAGCACAACTTCAAAGGAGAGGTGCTCCAGCCCTCTGATAATCTTCTTGTCCCTCCTCTGGATTTGCTCCAACAGGGCCAAGTCCTTACATTGCAAGCCTCAGAGCTGGAGGCGGTGCTCCAGGTAGGTCTCACTGGAGCAGAGCAGAGAGGCAGAATCACCTCCCTTTACTTGCTGGCCATGGTGCTTTTGCTGCAGCCCAGGACACACTTGGCTTTCTGGACTGTGAGAACACATCACCAGGTCACACTGACCTTCTCGTCAACACCCAAGTCCTTCTCCCCAAGGCTGCTCTTAATCCACTCTTTATCTAGGCTGTATTTGTGATTGGGATTGCCCAGACCCATGTGAGGGACCTTACCCTTGGCCTTGTTTAACTTCATGATGTTCACGGAGGTCCACCTCCCAAAGTCTCTCTGGATGGCATCCTTTCCCTCCAGTGTGTCAACTGTGCCACATAGATTGGTGCATAAGCAAACTTGCTGAGGCAGCACTCAGTCCCACTGTCCATATTGCCAACAGAGATTGAACAGTGATGGTCAATATCAACCCCTGAGAAACAATTCCTCTTGCTGGTTTCCACTTGGACCACTTCACATGGAAAAAAAAGTCTTCCAACTGAAAATGCCACTATATCCTCTTGTTCAAGCATCTGGGGAGGACAAGATAGGTAGATGCAAAAGGAAGGAGTCAATTAGTCAATGCACATGGCTGTGGGTCTGTAATATGTAATATATGCATATGTGAGGAAAAACAGCATAGTACGCACTGAAGTCTGCTAGATTTTCCCTTTTGCTTATTGTTTTGTATAGACATACTTGACAACTGTCTTCTGGGAAAATTTGAGTTTGATAACAGTCTGCTGTGAAAGCATGCACAAAAGAGGATGATATCTGTATTACTTAAATATTTAACGTGCTAAAGCAGCACTAAAATACTACCTGACAGTACGATACATACTGTATTCCTGTACATTTTCCAAGACTGAAATCTGATGGCCATATGTTAAAATAAAGGAACATGGTTTTCCCTGGAAGGTAATATCTTTTTACTTCTAACAACAGATGCATGTGGTGCTCTCTGCCAGAGAGAGGAAAATGTCCCAATTAGGAAAGGGGTTGTAACTGGGGCTTATTTGCCTCCTCAGTGAACTATATTTTTCTCTAAATTTTTTAATTGTGATTTCAAGCATTTCTGAATACAGACTAATATTTTCTGATGCATTTTACTTCTAGTGGGACTTTTTGGTAGTGTTGATCACTCCATTGAAGATAGAACTTTGACAAACTGTTCTAATGTAAATAATTGACCCAGAGAATTTGAAAATCCATAATCCAAAACTAATACCTTAATTTTCTGAAACAGTGTATCCACTATTTCAAAATAGTCTCTTGGGCTTGGGGGAGGGAGAGGAGGGATATATACTTTTATCTTCTAAATTTAAGAAGTTTTAAATATTTGATTTTGCTAGTTTCAGGTGCATTAATTTTCTCTCTCCCACAATGTCTTGGTCACTGCTTGTACCATAGTAGAAAAGGGAATATCTGTAAGGACTGTTTTCTCTTTCTTTAAGCAGGGCATGCCTATGCATTATATTTAACACGCTGCATTGTATGCACCTGCCATAGTTGAAAATGGTGCAGGGAATGGTGACACCAGCACTTTTCCTCTTTTTTTTTTTTTTTCCCTTTGAACCAAATTTTCCCATGGGACTCCTCTATAGGTCTCACTAGTCTTCCATGGATAAATCAGCTACTGTGTTCTCAACTACACTAGTTCCACCCATGCATTACAAATTAAAACTTGTAAAACACATGTATTCCTTTATTTCTTTGGCTTGTTTATACTGATTGTCGTAGGCAGTCCCTTTCATCCCTGCCTTCATATCAATCCCCATCCAGTCCTCTGCAATCACAGGGAATTCTTCGCTGCTGTGAAGCCCACATTATCTATTCCTTGTGGGCAATACACAAACAGCCATAAAGCATCCATTTTGTCACAAATTTAATCTAGAGCAAAGGTGAAACCCAACAGTTTCTACTCTCTCTCCCCACAGCAGTCATTGCCCAGAGATGCTATGAGGAGAGTGCATTATTCACACTCAGTCTTTGTGCTATAGCACAAGATTTAGTTACAGTAAAACTGCTTGCTTTGGACCCCATATGCATTTTGTGTTCATGCACTGTGTTATGTGGAGCCTGTTTAGAGCTCCTGTCAAGTCCTGAAAGAAGCAGGGAAGGGTCCTGAAGAAACTTGCCACACACAAAAATTGAAGGTGAGATGTTTGAGGACTTTGTTTTTGTCCAGTACTTGGTGTTGGAAGGACTGGTAGGACTTTGTACTTCTGGAATTTGAAAACAGCCTGTAACTTCCTTCCATGGTCAATTAGGGATGGCTGTTAAATGTTTCTAATTGGTCCAGTAGCAGAAGGACTGATGTCATGGGGTCAGAAATCTGGTGGAAGGCAGCAGGGAAACTGGAAGGCTGGACACAGAGAATTGGATCCTTTCTCCACGGACTTTCGGCTGTGTGAGAATTACTGGTGCCCTGGTATTCTTACTGAGAGCAGATTTTAGAACACAATGGCTGAAACTGTCATCTGTTTAGTGGCACACAGAGAAGGAAGGATGATTACTGCCATGAAATGCTGACAATTACAGGCAGAAAAATTCAACACAGATCAGCTTTGCAAATTTTAATGTGTCTACCCATAATTTAACTATTACTTAACTAAATTCTTCACCTGGTAAAAGTGATATCTCTTCAGGGATGAAAAGTTGAAATAACTAGAAGGAAACTTCAAAATGTTATGACCCAGTTAAATCGAACATCATGGCTTGATTTTTGCCCTTTGTCTTTTTTGAGCTGAGTGCTTACTTGTTTGTCAAAAGTTTGGGTTTTAGGAGTATTTCTTTGGGTTTTTTTGGGTTTTGCTTGGGGACAGGTACCCTAAACTTGTAAAATTTTTCATACTTTTTTTCGCTTAAAAACAAGCACAAAAAAAACCCTCAAAAAATCCCTTATGTGAAGGAGTTAACTATAAAGAAGCAGTTTCCAAGCTAGCTAATTGCATTCTAGCTCTGTAACTTTGCTTCTGAGACCCCAGCTAGATACAAAGCACACTTTTTGCTAATCAGAGAGAGATCCTAATGAAGAACTAAGGAAATTACCCAGGTAGTTTGTGTACTGGCATCACAGCTACCATCTAAAATAATGCCTCAACATGTTTAATTGATGCATCTGTTACCTCTCAGACAAGTAACATTACCTACAGGTCAGGTAAGTTTATCTACCTTGCTGAAATTCTTATTCTCTGTTGAAGGGGAATACTTTTCTGCTCTCTATGTTTAGACTCTTGTTCTGAAACGTGAAGGTGCACAGGAGTCCCTGGTGCAAATTAATCTTCTGTGGTCTTCTTTCAAGTGAAACTAACTCCCATGCTTGTCTCTTCTGTGCAGCTGTCAAGCCATTTGGAGACTTATTGATCCTTGCCACAATAGAGCACTGACACTTGAGTAACAACAAACTGCTTTTGAATGTCTTCTGATGTATTGCTGGCATTAATACTATTCAGGTTAGCACTTGGGCCAGATATGTTGTTTTGTTTCACTTGCTGTTGCTCTGTTCTTTGTTTATTGTGTTCAAATATGGATATGCTTACAATCCAATTTACACAGCGACCTAGAAACAGAGATCCATTTTTTAAAGTGGGCTGTTGTTTACTGCCATTGTTTTTACGAACTGAGAAGCAAATAAGCTCTAGCATTGCAGTTTGTTCCAGTGTTGAAAAAGGAGAGGAAGAATCACTGGAATCTGTGAAATACATGAAGCCAAGACTGCTAAAGTGTATGGGTTTCTGAAATCCTCTAGCATGATTGGGCACGTGGAGGCAGGGCAAGTATGGGTGTATATGCTTTGTTTTTTGGAAGATATAGGTAATGGAAGCCATGTGGCTGCACTGATCTTCAGACAGAAAGAAATTGAAAGAAAGATTTGTAACAATTGAGACCTATGAGCAACTTGTGGCAATGTAGAGAAGCAGAACGTTGCAGAGCTTGTTTCACGCTCCCTGTTCAGACATGATTTTATTGAATTGCACTGAAAGATGCATGAAAGATTCAGGAAGGTTTTGTGGTAAAGGGAAGGGCATGTACAGTAATAGCAGAATGCATATGACAGCAGGAACAGTGGGACAGTTGTCATACTTGATTGTTGGTGTCAATCCTTTCCAGAAAAAGAAGCTGCATAATATGTCAAGCTACAGGGGGAAAAAAAAGAGAATAAAAATGCAATGCGTAGAAATAGGAGACAACTTGAAAACACTCCAGTTGGAGACAGATGAACTTTATTCTGACATGTCCAATATACTGAAGCTTTTATGGAGAGCCCTGTAGGTTCTCTGGAATTTCAATCCAAAATGGCATGGGGTTTAGGTGTGATTGTTTGCTCAAGAGCGTTTGGGGGGGATCTTGAGGTCACAGACAAGTAGCTAGGTGTGGATAGTGCCTACTCTCAGAAACTTATGGGAGAGACTTGAAACTCTTTTTAGAAAAGAACACATTGAAAAAATTCTATTTGAAAAGCCATTTGCAAGAAGTGTATCTCAGGGTAGCAGTCACAAATGTCAGGTGTTTGATGCAGCTATTTTTGCATGGCATGTGGTAAATGTACTGAGTAATACTTCTAATAACTAATCTACTGTCGCTCCAGAAGTACAAGAAATGTGTCTTGTTTTATGTCCAGGGCTGGGAACAGTCTCAGAAATGCCATTTGGCAAAGAGGAGAGAGGTGAGAGTCTCAGCATCTCCTCCAAAGACTACTCAGAAATGCTACTGCTGTCTCCCTCTCCACAGCTGGTAGCCCCTATAAATAGCATCATTTTGACAACAGCTTTTTTCATGGGAAATGGTTGTGAAGGGAAGGATGGTGCGAGCTCTGCTGTGTGACAGCTGAGCACAGGTTAGAGGGTTTATTGAAGACTTTTCCTGAGTCCAAGGTGAGGCATATGTAACAGGAGGGAAGAGGACCAGACATTTTAAAAGGGAACAGAAGGTGATGGAGACAAAGAGTCTTTGAAGGGTTCTAAAGATGGGTGTTCTGAAAAAATGAATATGTTCTATCTCTCCTATTTTTTTGTTTGTTTTATATTTGTGTGTCTTTATCAACATATGACAAAAAGAGGAACAGCATGGATATATTGTTCCTGGGCTGTGACAAAGCAGATTGCTTAATCTTCTAACGAAGTGTCATGTAGATTTGTTATTTCCATTTTCATTATACTGAGAAACTTGGAAAAGTGAAAATCTTAGAGAATTCCTTGTGTCAAAGGAAATTTTCAGGTGTGTATTTTCCAGTCTATGGCAGTTGAGTGTGTATCCTGTGTGACAGACTGTCAGAGAATGAGTACCTTGTTAAGTATTAGTTAATTTATTGTGACATTCATCTCTTTGCAGTGATTAGGTTTTTGACAGATGTTTTTTCCCTTTTCAATTAACACCTGTGCAAGGAAAACCTCATCTAAGCAAGTTACTTATTTGAGCCATCTTAGACCCAGTTTTTACCCATGTATGCAAGAATACAATAGTACACTGAAACTGAGTTCTGCCTCTGAGTCAAGGAGGCAAATATCCTTCTTCTAAAGCTAAGGCAACCCTCCTCTGCTGCCTGAAGCTTTTCTTCTGTTTCCTTTACCAAAGACTCTGACCCTGACACCTCTTTTCTGAGATGCACTACCGACAAAATGGTGTGGTGTTCCTACAATGTCTGATGGAGTATTCTATTCCTGCTTCAAAACTAAATCTTCTTTGATATTGCCTTAACTTTAAACATAAGGGGTTGTTCAAATGTGTTTTCTGCAAATACATTTCCATATAATTCCATGATATAAAGATAGAAATTAAAAATGTTGGCATAGTCAAATCTAAAATCTCTATCAATGTCTGATAATTTGATTATTTATTTGAGCAAATTAAGTAATCTATTTCAGTCTGGGACAAAGATCCAGGAGCATTGGTGTTTATGGAAGCCCACAAACATTTCTTGTCTTGGAAAGTGAAGTTGTTCAATCTAACAGACTTCTGGGTTAAAATATATACGTCTAGAAAAAATGGCTGAGAGATCAGAAAGATTTGAATGTGCTGAAAGACAATTTGGTAGAGAAGAAGACCAGGCTGAACAGGGAGCTTTCGCAGGAATTAAGGGGAAAAAAGCAAGGTGTATTCCCTTTGGAAAAGGGGGCTGGCAACTCAGGAGGTGTACAAAGATGTCATCATATCACGTAGAAAGAAAAGTAGAAAGATGAATGCTCCATTAGAACTTCATCTGCCCACGACTATAAAAGATACTACAATGCTACAGGCTGGGGACAGAGAGTGGAAAGCTGCTCAGCAGAAAAGGACCTGGGCATGCTGGTTAAACAGTGGCTGAATGTGAGCCAGCATGTGCCCTGGTGGCCAAGAAGGCCACTGGCATCCTGGCCTGTATCAGCAATAGTGTGGCAGCAGGACTAGGGAAGTGATTGTCCCACTTCCTTGGCACAGGCGAGGCCACACCTCAAATCCTGGGCATAGTTCTGGACCCCTCAGTTCAGGAATGACATTGAGGGTGCTGGAGCAAGTACAGAGAAGGGCAACAAAGCTGATGAAACATCCAGATGGTAAATCCTATGGGGAACAGCTGACAGAACTGGGATTGTACAGTCTGGAGAAAAGAAGACTTAAGTGGAACCTTACCACTCCCTACAGCCACCTGAAAGGAGGTTGTAGGGAGGTGAGGGTCAGGGTCAGCCTCTTCTCTACATAACAAGAAGAGAGGAAATGGCCTCAAGCTGTGACAAGGAAAGTTCAGGATGGACATTAGGAGGAGTTTCTTCATAGAAAGAGATTGAACTCTGGGGATGGGCTGCCCTGGGAGGTGGTGGAGTCACCATCCCTGGAGGTGTTTAAGGAAAGACTGGATGTGCCATGGTGTAGTTGACATGGTGGTGTTTGCTCAAAGTTTGGACTTGATTATCTCAGAGGTCTTTTCCAACCTAATTGATTTGGTGAATCTGTGGATGAAAATAAGAGATTTTTTTAAAATTGAGCTTGTCAATTCAAAGTCTTATATCTCCCATGTCAGTAATGAAGAGAGAAAATCTGAACGTGTAGGACTGACTATGTAGGATATGCATGTAGTGCATGTGAGGTGAACATCACTTTGGGGACTGCTATCTGCTAAACTCCAATTCCACCTGTCCTGATGAGGCTGCACCCACCAGGACATACTTGCAAGGACTGGGCATTGCAGTTGTGGCCTGGCTGGGCCAGAGGGGAGCTTGTATCTGCTTTTGATGTCCTGTTGCTGATGGGCAGCCAGCATATGGTCCTCCACCCCTTTCAGGAGTGTAGGGTCAGACCATGGGTGGTGGAGACCCTGCCTGGTGATCTGAAGCAGAAAGAGCTGTGCTGAAGGAACGGTGAGATGAGAGGCTCTGTCTCCCACAGCTTGAATAAAGAATCCTCTTTGCACTCCTTAAAATTCAAATACTGTTTTCACTCTGCTAGGAAGGATCCTGCAGGCACCAAGCACAGGGAAGGTGCTTAACAAGTAATAAAGAACAGCAATAACAACTGATTAGGTCTGGGCAGGTAAGAAGAAGGGGAATACTTTGTGAGTATTTAAAATTTTAAAATGTATTGCAAGCAGGTGCCTACATGCCTTGTTGTTAATTACCTAGACAACAGAAGCTGTGCAATCACCTTCAATCACAGGCTTCTATTTAATAAGCTTATTGTAATGTATTGCAATTAACACTCTCCTAACAGTTTGTGCAAATTTTCAGCTTTTTCTCCCAGAGCAGCATTGTAAATCAAGCTATAAAATCTATTGGTAAATCTACTTTCCCCCTGCTACAGTAAGTGGATGAAAGTACCTGGTGGCAGAGCTGAAAGTGGCACCCTCTGGGTAATGGGATGGGATTGCCAGGCAGTCCTGGGCAGCTGCAGCTGTGCCCCCAGTGTGGGTGGGTCCCACAACTAATTTTGAAAACACTGGGGGAGATCTCACAAATCCGCTAGAAACATTTGCACACTCACACTATTTAAAATACTTTCAGTGTCTGAAGCAGAATCCTATTTGTCTCTCATCCATAGCTAATCAGGCAAAATTCCTTCTCTGTTGTACCAGCTCTCTTCAGAGCAACAGTGATTTGGAAGTTGATCCAACTGACATCAGAAAAATGAGAGCAAACTTTATCCTAAAATAATTTCCCTCTAAGTTTAGTTTGCCTATGTATGGATTTGGCTGAATCTGTTTCTTAGATGTATCTGCAACATCAGGACGTATGTGCATGCACTTGTGAGATTCTGCTGGCACACAGCTCTGGTGTGTGTGCTGTTATCAGTCACAAAAATAAAGTAGTGAGAGGGAACACTTGAGAACGATTCTGCAAGGATAATACTGCCCAGAAGGGAGTTCTTTACAGGCAGGATAGTACTGTTTAGGATATTATTTCTTGGCTATTTATGATCATACTGATACTTTCTGATACTTTTCCCTTCCAGGTTAGATTTAGGCAGTACACTAGAATGCTGAAATAAAAGAAACAGAGCAGTATTTTGACAGACACACCCCCAAAAATAAGCATTAAATTCTGAGAGATGTTTCTCTTTTCCTCATAAGTTGTTTAGGCTATTCACAGGTTTTCCAATATATTTATGGAGGTGGAATATCTGCAACAGAGTTATCAATGATCAGATAAGACATTTAACCATTTAAAAGATGTTTATCTCTGGTATCTGAAGACACCATGCTGTGTAGAATTGGACAATATAAATGCCCTGTGTGATGTTTGTATCTGCAAGACTCCTCAAGGTTGAGCAGAGGAAGAGAGGAAATTCTAAAAGGATAAAGCACAGGCAAATAGAGACAATTATTTCAATTGCCTATTTTCTCTTTTTGTAGTGTTTTTTCTAAGCACAGAGTTGAGCTCAGCCAGCTTTTACAACAGGCGGATACTTGCCAGCCCCTTCTGGACACCCACTGAGGGGAAAAAAACCCTTTCAGGAAAAAATTTTAAAGCTTCAAAATAAAAATATTTGGTTTGTTTTTAATATGTCTTCATGTCCAAGTAACCATGCTTTCAAAATGAACTCTGGTGGTGGGGATTTTTTCTTTGCTTGTAAGTTGTTAGCCTCTCCACTGTGTAAGTCCTCAATCAGGTTTGTTTAAACAGTTCCTTTACTGCTACAGAGATTGACAGGAGGCAGGTGTTGGGTTTTTTTAATAATAATATTCTTTCCCTCTGCATTTGTGTATTGGTGAGAAGCAGGCAGAAAACAGCTTTTCAGCCCTCTAGGGAGTGGTGCAACTGCAGCCTGAATGTGAGATGGTCAGAGAGACTTACTCTGAGCCAGGTCCTGCTCCCTGCTTGGAAATATTACAACCAGGCAGCATTTTGGTGCAAGCAGACATTACAGGTGCAAGGCTGTTGTTGTTCAATCTGAACTACAAGAGCTTCTTTCTGTAAAGCTGAGTTTTTGCACATCTATGAAATATTTCGATTTTTCTGGATTATGGGCCACCCAGTGCCTCATTATTGAGTTCTCAGCCAGTAGCAGTGATGCCCTGTTGCTGTTATGGGTGTGTTGGCACTTTGATTAGTGGACTTAAGGGGCTCAGCTGCATTCCACTTCCTCTAATGTATATTCCTATCACAAATGTTATCTCAAGATTGCAGCATATGTCAGGAACATTTTTAACTGCACAGAATGGATATGAGAACAAGGCAAAGTGCTGGTAGAGCTAGAGGACTTACTGAACAGTTATCCTAAAGTTCAGAAAATGCTACTAGCTGTCTATTGAAACCAAGCCCCCAAGCAAGAGAAAAAAATAACTGTTGTACAGATTAATTCTCAGTTTTCATCCAAACTAGATCTGTTTAGCCATAATGTCATCAATTTGTGGAAATTAAAGGCAGCAAATAAGTTAATTGTGGTAACTATAACAAAAGTCTACTACATGTAACTATGAATGCACCCTGTATTCAAATTTCCAGTGAGGGGAAAAAAATGTTTCAAAATATTAGGGGCTTGCTTTTTTTTTTTGGTTTTGTGTTTTAATTAAACTTCTGGGAGAAAATAAAAACATAAGGAATAACACTTGGGGGAACAATATTCAGAGAAAAGATTGGAGAAATAGTAACATTGAAAACAACAAACTCCAACCAGAGAAATATCTTCTGTAAGTCACAACTGTGTGGCTCATGTATTTTTGACATTTTTTCTGGGCCTGTATCATGTTGTTTGATCACTGAGCTTTTTCTCTGTGCTCTTCATCATGCGTGTGGTTTGAAGAACATCTGAGTGATAATTTCCTTTTCTTTTTTTGCTTAAAAGAAAAAAAGCAACAAAGAAGTTTTTCATAGCGTGAGTAGGACATATAAGCTAAGTTATACATAAATTAGGAAGCCTTATTTCTGCTTTGTGAGACTGGTTTAATATTTTGATTGTAATATGTCTGCTCCCCAACAGAATCCCCAGAGGAGTTTACACAACTTCATTCAGTGATATTTGTTTAGAGGCTTCAAGGGAAACTTTAATTAAAAGAGGTTATCAAAGTTTAGAAGGCATAACTTCCAAAGCATCTATGCAGATATGTGACAACTACATCAGTCTTCACATCTGCACAATAAAACTCTTCCTCAATCCCCTTNTTTTTTTTGGTAGGTGTATAAAAATAGGCATGATTCAAACACCCTATAGATTTGGGAAGGAGAGGGATGACTAGCACTTATTACTGCCTTATTCTAGCCCATTGATTAAACATGTTTCCATTACAAGTTTTGGTTTCTTTTGCAGTAGAGCTACAGTAGATTTTGCCTTCTCTTGCATACGTGTTTTCTCTCTAATTATTTATACAGAGAAGTCATACACAAGATGATTCTGTAAGAGACAAGAAATATTTAGCAAAAAGAAAACATCTATCAGGGAGTGATGAGAATTCTGATGTTTCAATGACCAATCTTTCAAGTTCTTTCATCTTCCAGTTTCTGACTTAGTTGAGAAACAGTAGTCTTGAAGTACAGACTATATGTCTGTATCCAAGAACAGTAATAACTGATAGGTGCTAAAATTGGTGTCCTAAGATGAAGAGGAAAATTTTCACAACTCTTGTATGCTAGGATTGGAAGTATGGGATTTGATTACTGTCAATATTTAACAGATGACTGTTCAATTTATGTATGTGCTAAGTCCCTGGGATCCTGATGCTGATGCATGTAAATATAGAATGTTTTGCTGCTTAACAGAAAAATCTGGCATTATGTAGGTTTCTAGGCCATCTCTCTTGATACATAACAGATATTCAGATTTCTGAAAAATGCTGAAATAATTTTGATTGTGCATTCTTGCTGAAACCAAATAAATGGACAAAGGTGCTTTGCAGAGTCCTTTCTGGGAAGTGTATGCAAATGTGTGTAGTGCCACCATGTTTATTTTTGTGGTGCAGAAATGTCCTTGAAACCAAGTGAAGGAAATATGCGTTCCCATATTGTTCTTCACAAGCTCATTTGCAGCTGAAAAGATAAAACAGTACTGAGAATTCCTGGAGCAGTAATGCTTGCATGGCCTGTGGGATGTCATGGTTCTTTATAGGTAACTGCTTAAAAGATCTTGCACAGGTAACTCTAAGTGAAATGGTGCTTTTCTACTGGAATCACTCTGGAAATTGCTTCTAAGTTAAACCTCTGAGTAGCTGTACAAAGAGGTGGTACTTGAGACCAAGCTCTGTACCATCAGGAAAAAGCAAGGTCTGGCATCTGGAAGCTGAGGAAACTTCAGGCTGAGAATGCAGCATAATTTCTCAATAGTGAGGATAAACTGCAAGTAGAATGCAGAATTGTGTGGGTAACTTGGCACTTCTAGATTCTTGGCATTTCTTTAGGTCAGTGTCAGATGGTTTTGCGAAAGTTCATTTTATTCAAAAGGAACTCTTGTTAGGAGTATTAAGGTTGAACAGAAGAATTAAGAAATAACATTCTTGGAGATTATATTAAGAAAGGGTGACTAGATAATTTCAGTGATACAATTACTTTTTAGCTTCATCAAAAAGTATTGTAAGGGGCTTTTTGGTTTCCTTTACAGTTTAGTGGTAGTTTTCCATACTATACTGTAGTGTGTACATGAATTTATTTCATGCTTGAGAGTTGGCAGCACTTTTTTTTTGTGCAATGCCATTAGTCCTGTTAACATCTTCACCTGTTGGATCCCAGGCTGCTGTCTTACAGAGGCTTTGACAGAGATTTTAGTTTTTTATTTGGCCCTAAAGATGCCATTTCTTCTGCCACCAACATCAGAATCCAAACGTTCTCGACATAGAACAGAGGCAAATGTCAATGACTCTTTGTACTACTATTACTGCTAAAAATAGAACACCTTTCATGAAAAAAAACTTTTCTTTATTATTCTTTTTAAGTCAAAGGTATTTAGTCCAGATACTGAAACTTCCTATATATTTTGAATACAATTAGCGATAGCAGATGTTTCAATTTCAAGTTTATTCAAGGTCCAGCTCTTGAGCAGAGATCACAAACTGTAGGTAGTACAGTAGGCAGAAAGGCTAAAAGTCCTCGTCTCTCCATTATAACAAATATCCTCTTACTCTTCTGTCCTTTTGGGGAAGGCTAAATCTGCTCTCTTGGCTAAAGGTAGGGTCTTCTGTTTCTGAGAGTCATGGGTTTTCTTCTCTTATTCAATTTCTGTGAGCTTCCCACTTCAGAACTCAGATGACAAGAACTGGTTCAGGGTAAGATAATTTTTGTAGACTCGTTTAATGCCTCTAAAGTCTTGCATGTGTTCTTAAAGTATCTATTTGACTATAATCTGAAAGGGACACAAATTATTGTGATGCTTTGTGGGCACTCATGCAGTCTAACAGATTGTGTGTAGTATAAAATACTTGACTATATTAAAAAATTAAATAAATCATCAAAAGAAAACAAAGTATGCTTTTATACACATTAAATAATGCTATAATTTATGTCAGAACTTAGACTGAAAATATGCATTAAAGCATCGAGTAAGCCTCATTTCAAATTTACTATGGCCAGAAATTTGTTCTACAATCTGTGTTTTCAGTCAAACATGACAAAGGAACACTGAAAACATAGGAGGTGCAAAGCTCAGGGGACCATGAAAAAAAATGTGAAGATAAATAGAAATTTCATATATAAACCAAGCATTGAGTCTGTTTTTCCTGAAGATATCCCTCTTGAATGCTACTGAAAATCCTTACTATCATTATATAATGAGGTCTCAACAGGTTTGGAAGTTTTATTACACTTGAGATATCATCCTGCATGGAATTAATTGTAGGTAACGATGCAAGACGAGGGTTTGAGTTTTTAGGTGTGCCAGAGCAGACTGGCTCATAGCTGGGCTTGCTACAATAAATTCAGCTGGAATTTTGGGGAAGGAGGATGCTGGTGCTCACAGGGAAGCTGAGAGAAACAGCTGCAGATATCAACAGAGATCAGTGTGCAGCAGTATTGGAGCGCCCAGTGACTAAAGAATCCTCACTCTGGTGCTGAGGGATTTCTGTTAGGGCTTTTACTGAACATCCACGTTGACCTGATTGTGTCCACAGGCTTTCACAAGATCATTTAGCAGAAAGGGCACTCTTCTCTGGCTCCAAACTGGGAAGAAGGCGAAGCTTCAGATACTGAAGTTTTAGAAAAGAGAGAAGGAAATGTAAAATGGATGTGTGTTTTTGTGGGTGAATTGAAATATCTGAGATCAATAAAAGTAACCCATATCTTTATTTTATTATCTATTAAAAGAAAATGGGGAGATTTTTGGTTTTATTTCCTGATAATTGGGTCATGTTTTACTGAAAATGTGAACCTCTTTAAAAGTCACATTTTCATTTAAGCTAGTGGAATTTGGAGTGGGGGAAAGAGTTATCTTTGGAGTACTCTGTGTCCATGGGGGTTTTGTTTTGGTTTTGGGAGTCTTTTTATCTCTTTGAAATAACACATATCAAATATTGTAAAACTTTATGCCTTACAGCCAATTTCAGGAACTTGTTTAGTTTTATATCTAGCAGGCTATCTGTAGGCATCACAAAGACAAGGTTCCTGTGAAAAGCTGAAAATGAAGACATTTATCTTTACCTGTCGAGTTTGCTTTTTCTTTCTTTCAGAGAGAAGTGCTTTTTAAAAATTGCATTTATGTCTAGAAGACAGCCTCAAGTCCACTTAAGCAGCATGGAATTAATCTCGATTCCTTTGTTTTCATAAAGATATTTATTGCTCTGCATTGAACACAGCTATAAATATAGAACAATGTGAATAAAATATTTTTGCAGTGGAAAACTCATTTGCTTTTTTTGTAATAAGTTTTTTCAGATACTAGTTAATCTGCTTTAAGTGCAGATATGCTTTCATACCATCCATACACCGATGAATTATTTATTAATCCATTTATTTTAAACATATTGTAGTTATTTTATTTTTTTTTTAAATTGCCATCTTTTAAAAAAAATGTAAACCCTCCCCAATGATTAACAGCAGAAGCAATAACTATTGTATCTCAAATTCCTCTCCCAATCCCAAAGCATCATTAGCCTTGGACTACAACGTATCTTTCTAGAGAACATGCAGGTTGGAACCAAGACAGGCTCACTGGCCATGCAGCTCTGGAATGGGCCAGAGACTCCCAGCTGTCAGAGGATTTTTTGGGTAGTGCCTCTTCATGCAAGTCTGGGGTCAGAGGAGATCTGGAAGCTCAAGGAGGAAAATAGATAAAATCGTATTGACTAGAAGTTCCATTATGGATTTTTGCTTTCCTAGGGATATTGAATGTCACCTGTGGCCTGCTATGGTCAATTTAAAGTATTTGAGCCATGATCTCTTAAGCTTTTGTGCAACTTAAGTAAGAACTGGCTTACAGTAGTGAAAAGATCAGACTAAGCCTCTTCAGGTGGTATAGCAAGACATTTGTGTAATGAAGTTTTACCAAGCTAGCAAAATTAGAAGCTTATCCTTCCCAGAATAGGTTTCTATACTTCTTACGGGCTTTGGATGTGGCAGAGAAAAACAGAATTTTGTTTGTGTCTGGTCAATTCTAAATTTATGCTAGAATAGGCATGACTGAAAAATGGGACAACAGACTTAAAAAAGATCTGCCGGCTCTGATGCCCTCAATTTCTGCAGGAGGTTTACAAAGTGAGAGGTTTAAAAAGGAAGCTTGCCATAACTCATTTATTCATCAGATGAATTCAGATTTATTTTTGTCTGCCACTCTTCTCTGCCCCCCTCTTTCCACAATTGTCATAGAAGAATAATTAGCAAGATACTTGACCTAAAAATGCATTCACAAAATATTTCAATTAAAATCAACTATTCCGCTTCACACTAGTATTTTGTCTATATTATGGGTTTCGGGGTTGTGTAGTGGATTTTGGTTTCTCTGTGTTTTGGTTGTTTGGTATTTTGTTGTTGTTGGGGAGGGTAGGGCTCTTTTCAGTATAAAGTCAGGTCGAGATGCATGTCTTTTAAAAGCAATAGTTGCCAACATCTCTGACAGGGTCAATTGAAAATGCGTAAATACAAGGAGGCAGCTCTACTGAAATGAATGAACAACATGTTCCATCTGAAGATTTGCTCTAGTATTTTGTTTTTAAAATTCTGTAACCTTGCATGAAAATATGCTTATTTTTATAACCCAAAATAAACCTTTTTGCTGATGCCCTGCAGGCCCATAAACAGCTTAAAAGCAATTCTGAGAGCGGATGTTATTAGCAACTGGAACTCTTGTTTTGATTGACTGGGAGTATTAAACCAAGAGCTTTCCACTGAACCTTGTAGCATTACATCAGTAACTCTGAGTAAAAATGAGATTATGCCATCATCCTTCTGCAATCTGAGCTTTGTATTGTACCCACTGCACACACACTTGCTAGTTTGGTTAGAATTGTCATCCTGTTGCTTTCACGGGAAGTGATTTCACTAATAGGTTTAATATACAGTAATGGCGCAGACTTGTTTTCCATTGCCTTGTGGGTTTGGGTTTTTTTTTTGCTATGTGAACTGTGCAATGTGAAGTTAAGACTATAATATAGAGAACAGGGAGTGAAGAATGAGCTTCTGATTTTATTTATTTTAGAAAAATCTAACAGTCCTGTGATCCCTTCTTAGCATTCAGATTTGTTAGGGGGAGAGTAGGATGATTCAGTAATCATGACACAACAGGCTGACTTAAAGTCAAGGTTCATTTCTTACTTCTGCCATCAGTGTTATTTTGAGATTCTTAATCCTTATGCTTCAGTTCCCTTGTGTATATAATGTGGATAGCATGAGTTTCTTGGCTGAGGTGATTTCAGGGTAAATTGATTTATTTCTGTAATGTTTTGTTTGCAGCATTTTGGTTCACAGATGAAACTGTAACAGAAATTTAAAGGAGAAAAGTACATAACAGTCTATGGAGGGTAAAAAGGTGTCAAACCATCATGTAGTTGTCACCTGTAAAAATAATACCCTTAACATTGTTTTTCTCTTTTACATATGCTCGGCATCTACCTTTCCTGTGCCCAGTGCCTTCATTGCCTGGAGTTCTGCTGTAATGCCTGTCAAAAAAGAGTGAAGTATTTGCCCATAGCACATTCAGTTGACACCATGCCTTCGTTCTTCTGGCATGGTGATGTGCCTAAGTCTCCCACAAATGGAGCTACTCTCAGATTTGGAGTATTTCACACTACAGCAGCTCTGAGAAGACAGTAAAGAAGTGTAAATAGAGCATTAAAAAAATCCTGGCAGGATTACTTTTTGCCTTTACTTCTACCTGTTCAGAGGAGAGAGATGTCATGACTAGTGTGTCATATACAATGGCAGTGGTTTTTAGGATGGAAGTGGTTGAGATTTATATTGAGAAAACTTGTAGAGGATAGAGAGCTAACATAGGGAGATTTTTATCTGGTGTTCTTATTACTGAGACAGTCAAAGTTGAGTGTTCATGATCCTCTAATGAAGTCAGTTTTAACACCATCAGTAAATTTGATGAGTGATTAAAATGTTGAAAAACCATTTATTTCGCTCACAAATGAGCAAGGATCAGTGAAGACTATGTTTGGAATTTGGGCAAAGTTTGACTACAGGCCTCCTATCTTTAAAATTACTTGTAGCATGTGGTAATTTTTCCTGCAACTTTCATAGTGGGTTTGTATCTTGAGGCTTTGTGTTATGGCTTTGGGATAATTTTGACAAAATGTATGCCTTTTGATTTGCAACAGGAAGATTTGTTTTTGTACTGCTTGCAATTTTAAAACTGAAGAGTTGCTGAGCATAAGACACGTGCTTGGCCATCATAGACCTTGGGGAGGATGAGGTAGAAATTCAAAGGCTCTGTATGAGCCAAGGGGTGTGCCTAGAAAAAGATGATTTGGCAAGAAGCCTTCCCTAACACCTCAGGAATGGTGTAAGTAGAGGAACCTCAGATCCAACAGATGCTTGTATCTAAAGGCTGGTTTGATATTTTGTGTCTGGGCTAAGGGATCACCAGAACTGGGGCAGACAGCAGGAAAACAGCCTGTTTGAATCCTGTCACATTTGCACTTTCCACGTTTCCACAGCACTTCAGTGGCAACATCTGAGAGAGACCTGTAGGAATCTGTCATTTGTTGTGTGACTCCATTACTGCTTCCTTTTTAAACTACGAAGTAGTATTAAAAGAGTTTTTCCACAAAGTACTGATTTTTTTTTTTTTACATTGGTTTTCAGTAAATGCGGGGGAAACCACAATTTCAGCTTACAAAAAAAAAAAATCTTATTTGATGCAATAATGCTCAAGGCTTTTAAGCGTTCTAGTAGTTCTTCTTCATTCCAAGCATATGTTTTGGAATGCTGGTAAATGTGAGTAAGAAACAGTATTTAAATTTGTCTGATCTTTTTTTTTTCCTAAGCTCATATTGAGAGAAAATACCAAAACCTGTATACTTTACAATTCTCTTTTGTACAAGTCTTCTGTGTTGTCCTGAGTTTCTTAATTTTCATTATCTCTTCTGTAATCTTACTGCTTTTTCTTCCCCCCCCCTCCATCAGATTAGAGAACAATATCATGCTGTTCTTTAAGTTCTCAAGGATAAGACTCAGAGTTACAAAACCAGTGAGTGTTCTTTTATTTTATGCCAAAAGCTACCCAAAATAACTTTTCCTGGATGCCTTCATTGGTAATGGTCTTGGTACCAAGTTTGATTCTAAGGGAATAGAAACTGAAACCAGGCATGTTTTTATGCTTTCTGAAGTAAGTTTGTCACACCACATCAAAAAGATTTTTCACCAAATTTAAGTCCTAGTGCTTGATTCTGACTATATCTTCCTGTACCTCAACAATTTCAATAAATTCAGTATTGGATTGCATCTGCTGTACAACAATAAAACATAATGTACAGATTGTTTTTTTGTTGTTTTTTTTTTATTCCCCAAAGAGCTGTACTTCTCTCAAACAGTATATTTTGGAGTCCTTGATAAGTCTTCTTTAGTTCAGTTTCTTCTGTTGCTGATACGCTATTGTTTTTTTTCTGCTTTTGTATAGTATCTATGGCCATTTTTAATATGGTAGAAGCAACTACACTATTTCTACATTAATGTTCATCAAGGATCATTTCTTAAGCTGAGATTCTTGGAGGGACTTTGCTAGTGAATAGCTTTTGAGGCTCAGGTAATTCCTCTGGTGATGAACAAATGGCTCGTACTTAAAAAATGATACAGCTGGAGAAGTTGTAATAGTTACAGTCTTAACTGTCCTCAGTGCCTTTTTTTTGGAGGCTGTCTGATGGCAGCTTTCTGTTGGAGGGAGTTCAATGGCCCTTACATCCAGTTCCTAGGCCCTGGAATGTATCACCCCGTGGTCGAGAGAGAACTTCTGCTGCTCTCAGTGTACATGAGCACAACGTGATGGCTGGTGGCTGTCCCCTGAGATGTCTCTGCTCTGAGGAAGGTAGTCACTTACAGGTTAGTGACCTCTTTTCCTAGGTTGGTTAGGAGTGCTACAAGAAATTGGTCAGCACTGTTCAGGGCTTAATATATTCCCAACACAGTCCAGCTACTTTGTTCTTAGAGCTCTTAAGTGGAAGCAGTTGCCACCACTGAGCAGTGTACAGGGTTGCTGTCCCACCATGGCTGGTCTGTGTTGCTGCCTGTGGTCCATTCCCTGTGCTCTAGGGTGGAAGTTTTTTGATTGCATAAGAGCTCAAAGTAACCTTTAGTAAAACTTTAGGGGTCTGCTGTGGCCGTGCTTCTCTCTTGCAGGGTTCAGAGAAAAAGAAATGCTTTGGACTATTCCTGCGGTGAATGGGAGTAGATAGCAGCCCAGAGGAAATGCAGAGCTTCACCAGTTCCAGGAGGAACTGAAATTCATGCATAAGACCAGAGAGAACTTTTAGGTGCTTTAAACACTAGGGAGAATTCATGAACATTATGCATTTGGTGACCCTCTTGGCTATAATCAGAGAAAATGGACAAGGACATACAAGGAGGGGTGAAGTTGTTGGGGTCCTTTTTATTTCCACTGAAGCAGCAGCATTTGGGCACCACTTATTCTTTTTTTTTTTAAGCCACTTCCAAAATATTCCCAAATCAAACTTTTGTTCTATTATTTTCTGTTTGAACAAAGAAGAAATCTGTCCTGTAACATTACTGCTTTTATTCTTAGGAGCTGTGATTAATTTGTTTTCATTTTTTCAAATAGTAATATAAAGGTCTTTGGGTAAGAGAGGGATTTTTTTTTTACTTGCATGCAGTACAGCCACTCACTCAAAGTAGATATTTTGAACTGGCACCTGTACCTGCTATCCCAATGGAAATAGGAATATCATCTAAAGTTTTTATGTTGAGGTCTCTTACTCAAAAGTATTTTGTTTCTCCTAAAGAGGAGTCTCTAAGTAATGGTCACTCACTGACACGCTGGTTTTGGCCAACATGTTGTATCCATCATCCTGGATAAGTCACCTGCTTGGTTAATGTCAATTAAGGAATCCAGTATTTTAAATTTTTTTTATTAATAAATACATACCCCAGTGACATGGCTCATCACAGTTTTGTGTTCCTGGCTGTACAGCTTCAGCTATTTGTCAAGTTGATCCCTTTGTCGTCAAGTGGGGTAGGAATTTTGGATGTGGAGTCAGTCTGCATATACTCCCTTACCCAAAAATAAGCAGCAGAAGCACTTGCTTATGCAGGGTTCCTGGCAAATGCCTGCTATCTACTCATGCAAAATAAACATATCATTTCCATAAACACTCTAGGTATGCAGCTTCTACCCTGTTTGAGTTGCATGGCATTTTAATATGAAGAGAAGAGGCATAAATCAATCTTCACTTTTAGGAGCATGCCTCTCTTCCTGATAAATGCTTTTTGGGTGTGCTTAGTTTGACATGCAACAGGTTATATATACCACATTCTAAATAGGAATGGTTCACACCAGAACATGGCACTAGACCAAAACTAATATATTTGAAAGGCAACCAGGAGACTTGTTAACATTAGACTGAGGGGATGGTCTGCTCTAAAAGGAAAGGAAGGAGAATGCCTGGATTGCATTTACAAACTGCAGAAGTCAACTATTTGTGTCAACATTTCAAACCTTGTTCTTTTCTAGAGGACTAAACTGGAGAAAAATGATGGCTCTTGGAAACTGATATGAGAATATCATCTGCTGATATCATCAGCAGAACACTAGCTATTGTAATGTGCACAACTATAATTAACTTCAAAGGCAATGAATTCTATGCGTCGGTTGGCAGCAGGACAAGAACTTTGCCTTTTAGAATAAAATAGCACTGAGGTGGGCTTCTAGTCACATTTCTAATGTGGTTAGAGCCCCTTCCATTTTTCTGTGTTCCATAACCCTTTCTTATCTTTATATACTACTTTAATTCTCATTAAGCACGTCTTGGGAAGCATTATTTTTCACGAAACTGCAACACATAGTTTGCCTTTCCCTTGCCCTTTGTATTTTCTAGCCTCAGCACCAGGAATTTTTGCCACTTGCCTTTCACCAGTGGATTGTGATTTATTATGTAAGTGTAATCAGGCATGATAAAACTGGTAATTACCAGTAACCCCCTTCTTCCATTCTGAGGTGTTTCTGTCTGAAGTACTCACTACTGTGTCTTGTAGGTTTTCCAGAAGTGTGTGTACATACACTTGTACACATTTTGTTATGGTTTTAAAATATGATCACTCATATTTTAAATTGATATATAGCAAGTTGTATTTGAAAAGGGTCTATGAAAAATCCTATTAAAAATAAACTTGTTTTGCTAGTTGTTGCTTTAGTTATTCTGTCTAGTGATATCTATAGATAACTTTTTTTTTAATACTCAAAAACTTGGGATTAGTTAAAGATTGTAGTTAAAACTTCTGAATTCCTCTCATACTTTTTCTTGTGTTACAAATTTCCTCTTGAATGTGTCTTTTACATTGGAAGTACTGTGATAGATTTTTTTCTTCATGCTGTTTTTAATGCCTTTGGTAACTAAAATTTTAACACATCACTCTTGTATTCAACTTTGTGAATATCAAAATTACTTCTTCATTAATTTCCCAGTGTTTCCAGCATATCTGTATTAGAGACAATAATAAAAATTCTACATAAGAACTCCATTGACACATGTATAGGGTCATGAAATATCTCATGTTGAAAGAGACTTGTAAGGATCATAAAGTCCAACTCCCTGCTCCTCACAGGACTGCCTTAAAGAAAACCATCTAAGATCATCATTCAGACATCTCTGGCAGGATTGGGGCTGTGACCACTTTCCTATGGATCCTGTTCCAGTGATCAACCATCCTCTCAGTGAAAAACCTTTCCAAATGTCCCGTCTGAGCTTTTCCTGACACAGCTTCCTTCCATTAGAGTGTTTACACAACTGAAGGACTATGCTAACAACTTTAAATCTTTCTTCACATTCCAATTGCCTTTGTACATTTTCCTTGTGTGGCCAAACTTTACGGGTCTTTATCCTACAAATAAAAATCTCGATTTTAAACTTACTGTTTAAATGCAGTCTTTCACCTGTTTCAATGATTTAAAATTCTGAAATAACTGATATTGTTTATATGTTTCATACTTTTGAAAACTAATTGGATAGAGAAGCTCTCAGCTTCAGGGCTGTTTGGATTTTGGTGGGGGTTATATATATATATTTAGATGTCTTGTGAGAGTGTTTGGGCAGGCTTGACATCTCTTTCATTTATGTACAGATGTACTCTATACAGATATAAGAATAAGCCTGGTTTTTACAAGCTAGTCAAAAGGTCTCCTTTATTTTTCTCATTTCTGTGTTGAATTGAAGTGTGCCTAATCTGAAATTAATTTTGTGCCTCAAGCTTGTTCTGTGTCCAGATTTAAAAAGAAAATTTTTTGAATTAAAAGGGCGTGATTTAAAAGAATTCTTTTTTCTATGCAATTTTCAAATGAAAGACAAATCAGCAGGAGCCACTTTCTTTAAAAGTGCACAGAGAGGTCAAGAGATCACCATGTCTTTGCTTGTCCTGCAGAGGTTAAGTCAGCTTTCTAACCTTTTCTGGGTGACATTTCAACAGTGACACTTAAGAAGCAGATCCTACTGTTTGAAGTAGCTTCTCAGGTTGCAGAAACTTTCTGATCTAATCCAACAGCTGGCTGTCATGTAAGCTGGTAATCCTGTTTACTCTTCTATCCCAAACTGGCTATCTGGTCTTGTCTTCTTGCTTTGACTCTGCTACTTACTGTTCAGTCAGCATGCTTTGCCAGCAAAACAGACAACGATAGCTTTCATTCTTTCCTCAAAAACCAAACCAAAAATTGTTTCTTCCCAATTTATTGAGGTAAAATGTCCAGGTACTGGCTCAGACAAATGCCTGTGTCAGTGGTGAGGAGGCAGGGTAACAGCTGGCAGGTGGGTTGGTCTATCCCCCTTGGAACTGCAGCATTTCCTAAGACTTGAACTCAGAAGGTTCTGTCCTACTCACCAAGGGCTGATCCCTCCCAAAAGAGACCTTTAACATTTGTTAAGTAAGTAGGTGAAAGTCCTCTTTTACCTACTGCTTGTCCTGTTAGCTTGATCTACCAAACCTTACGTTCTGATTAGCAACACATCCTTGAGATGGATACTTCAGAAGTATCAACTTCCGAACCAGCTACCATAATTCAAGAGAGCCCATCTCTAGCCAGATTTCTTCAGACTCAACTTGAGAGCTGCCCTCTTTGCATCTTAATTATGCAGAATTCCTTGGGATTTCAGCAGGAGTTTTGACTGTGCAAGTGATGCGGAATAAGGTCTCTAGTTTACAGGACTAATTACCCTGTACTTTGATTTGGCTCAAAGAGTGCTATTACTGCTGGAGAAAGTAGTACTGGAACAAACCATCTCAAGGCAAAATTGGTTTAATTAATATCTTTATAATTAAAGCTAGTGAATCTTTGCTCTGTTTCTTACTATGCTTTTTACACTATCCCATGACAAAATTTGTATCCAAACTGGTGTGAAAAAGATGAAAAGAATCCGTGCTTTATGCTGCAATATTTAGGTCTGTGTTTTTTGTTCACAAATGTTATCTGTAGCTGCCAACGACTGTTGTCATGGGTGCTTTTTTTTTTTTTGGTTATGTGTTGGCTTTCCCAGTAGACTTTTACTTTTGGTTTTCCCAGACGGTTTCAGTGTCTTTTTTGTTAGCATCACTAGCAATAAAAGGATCTCCCAGAAGGACAGATTTTTACTTCCAGCTGCGTTCTACAAGTGACTTGAAAAGTCTTAATAACTCATGCAGAAAGTAGCTTATATTCCCAGGGAATTACTTAAATTACTCCTTTTCTTACTTCAGCGCTGAGTTCAAAGGGGGTTCATATGACACCCACACCACAAATTCTGTCTTTAATTCAGAGGCCAGAATGACATCAAACAGGAATGAAAAGCCCCTCTACTGTCCTCGCCAGCTGTGCAGTGAGCTTTTAGCTCAGGGGAACTGTGATACCCAAAAACCTTTTAGGAGGCCACTTGTTCAGCAGCTCTTCCAGCTGCCTGCAGGAGCAGCCTGCAGAGCACGGCTGCTGCATGCTGGAGCAATCCCATTATGATAAATTATGCATGATAGTGGTACCTGCTGCTCCCGTACCTGATGCACTTTGGATTCAGCTCGAGTTTGTTTGAGGGCCTTGGTACCTCTTGCAAACTGCACTTTCATAAATTATTACTAATTTAAAATAGCTTAATGTTTGGTGGTGCTTAGAACCACAATTCCCATCAAAGTTGGCGAGTGTGCTTTCAGCATTAAGTAGGTCTTGCAGCAAATCTTGTGGACCAGGTACCTGATTCAGATTTAATTCCTGTATGTTTTTTTGCCTTTGTGAGTAGGCATGCTGGTGTAAGAAACATATTTTGTTTTCACTTATTTTGTGACTTTGTTTTTTGAAAGTGTTAAATGTGCTGTCTTTTTATGTGGTTAGTAAATGCTCTTTTTCTCCTCATTTCAAGTAAGTGATGGTGCCAGTAGCTCCTATAAAGGACTCATATTGGAATAACTGAGTATTTATCAGATAAATGTTGTCAACTGAAGAAGCTAACAAAGATAGTGATCTTTATCTCTAGAATTTTCAAGAATATTTAATAATTTACCAAATATTTATTTTTCTTCTTTTTCCTTCTTAAAAAAATGCAAGCTGTGAATTCCAGTCCATTTCCTTACCCCTTCAATTCTCCCCCTCGATATCAATGATAGATCTTAGTATCTTTCAAAAATGCAAAATTATCTTTCTAAGCTTTTTTCTCTCAAAACTCAGGGCAGGAGGGGATCCTTTGTGGATGTCTTCCTCTTTTTTAGTCTTAACAAACTGGCCTTTTGCACCATGTTTTGATATAGAGCTCTTACAATAGAAAAATAATGATTTTTGATGTGTGGAGTGTCTAGATGCCTGATAAGTTATGGTAATTTAACTGGCTTGATTCAGTTTAGATAAACTAAGCTTCATGAAGAAAATAAAATGTGATGTGCCGTCTAGTACAACTGACTTGTGCAAATTTGGGAACACAAGTGCACACAATTTGAGTTTTCCCTTGCTTATTTTTCTTTTACTCTGTCTGTCCAACCTGTTGCTGTTGAACAGTGGATGAAATAGAAGTGATGGCTGTGATCTGTCAGTGGTCAATAAGTTAAATGCTATTTTAAAGGCTATTCAATTCCACATTGTTTTTCTGGTCAGTTGTTCCTGTCATTTAAATTATGATTACAGTAGATGTTAAAACAATCCCCCAATGCTGCAGCTCCCTTGAAATATATTTAACTTGATTTATTGTGGTTCATTGTCAGGATGCTTTGAGGGACAATTACAGCTCCCCTTAGCATTTTAAACAATGTGAAAATGTATTCATTGTCTTCAACGAATTCAGCTAGAATTTCCAGCTCTATTGCAGTTAGCTATTGAGGAATACTCTGAAAATTCATTTTAAACGTTCTTTTCTTTTGAGCCTGATGAAAAGCTAATGGATCTTCATCAGCAGGACCAAACCCAAGGATTTATCTTTTCAGTTTTGGTTTTGTTTGTTTTTTTCCATCTCACGTCTGTGTTTTTTGGCATAACATGGGACAAGGAAAGCAGAATGGAAGAGTCAGTCTCTGTGCATCTGCATTGCTGGAAGTGCATGGGCAGGGGCTGGCTGGCTGGCTGGGGGATGCCGCTGCTATTTTACCTCATTCCCCAAGGCTTCTAATTTCCATTTCTCTCAGGTGCCATCAAGAAAATTAAACACTTTTAAGATTTTTTTTTTTTTGTCTGAATGTCAACATTTCCCTTTTCAAATAGAAAGCATGTGACTCTCAGTTCAGGGAAGAGAAGCTTGGTCTGTGTGGTAAGGGGTTGTTTGGTAGGATGTGGAGTACCTCACCTCAGGTGTCCTTTCTGCTCAACTCAAAATAGTTTTGCATCCTGTATCACTCACTGAGAGCTCAGGCACTTGAACTCAGGCTTCACACTTCCTAGCCTGTGATTTTTGTCTTAGTTTGCTCTTCTTGTTCCTAAAAAATAATTTCACTGAAAGCATTCTCAAAATGGAAGTGTTTGCATGAAACATGTTGAGTTTGATGAGTTAGCACATATTTGACATACTGTACAGATCAATCTTAGTGCCTAAAGTTGGCAAGAGAGAGAAAATGCATAAAAATAGTTGCAAACAGACTACAATGGAGTGAATGCTGAACAGGGATTTTTGCAGACAGTGAGGGAGGTGCTGTTTATTTCGAGCCAACTCATGCTTTGTTAATTCCCTTGCTGGCAACTTGTCTGGGATTTGAGTTTCTCCATTTTGACTCATGAAAACTTAATCTTCCATGACAAAAATGCAGAATGATGAGTATGTGTTACCAATTTTGAGAAGGCTCTAAGGAGGATCCAGTCCTATGTTAATGGAAGTCCTGCTGCTACTGTTGTGTAGTGGGAAAAGCAAGACTTAAAGGTTGCACAGATAAGTGCTCCACTTAGCATTACATAGGGGATAGCATTTCACCTAATGTGCCAGGCTCATTTCCTGCCAATTCCCATTCCTGTTCTTGGTTTGTTCTCCCATTTCCTCTCTTGGTATATAAGGAAGGGCTTCAGAGACTTTTATTGCTAGTGACTACGGTCTAAGCCCAGTCCTTGGCCTTCCTTGCCCTTGGTTACCTTGTGCTGCTACTGGCATGCAGAAACTAGAAAATAGACTTACTCTATTAACTCATAAAGATTACTGGAGTCCCTGGAATCTCTGTTACTAAGGAATGGGGAAAACAGTGATATTGCAGCGTACCCAAAATTTAATATTTCTATGTATGAGTCTTGCATCCTTTGCTGAACTGGAAGGGTTTATCTTCTTTAATATTCTCAAACCATGTTTAGAGTTGGTGTACTTCTGAAGACTTTTTCTACACTTAGTTCTGTATTTCTAGCTATTGGGCCAACTTCTATAAAATGGAGAGTTTCAAATTCAGGTAATTATTATGCAAAAGAGAGCTCTGTTATAAAATCTGTCTCTGTAAATGGTGTACGGGTAGATAAAATGGGAAACTTTTGTCATCTGGCCCTTACATGTTTTAGAAAAGCACTGTATGTGTTTATTTGAGCACCAATGCTTAAATAAATTTTAAGTGCATATAGAAAAATCCTGTAAGAAATAACAGCAACAAGACTGGATGCTAAATTGTGAGAGAGCAGCTTGAGGGATGGTACTGTCTGAGGACTGTTTTGCAATTCCAGTTTTTAATGTCACCGTTTTGTTTTTAAATTTGGGCTCTATGTGGAACCTCCAGGACTTTCTCCTTTTCACTTCCCAGCTGCTGTGATTGTTATCCTGTGGTTTTTTTAACTTTTTTCGTGGCATTGACTTGCCCACTCACTGCTACAGAGCTAATCAAGCATTCTGCACAGCCAACACCCTGCAGTGTGCATTCCTTCAGTGTGGCTTTCCCCCTTTGCACTAGCCAGTGAGAATCACTTGTTAGTGATCCATTCTCTTCTGCTGCTGGTTCTGTGCTTATGCCCACCCTGGGATTCATTCATTCATTTTGTCACAAATGATGCTGCAACTTCTGTGAAATGGTTAAAAACTTTTCAGAAGTATGTAAGAAATGAGGAATCATTAACTTGATTCTGTTCTCTGCTGGCTTCTGTTGCACTTGCTGTTCTGATTTCCCTGGGCATCACTGTTTCTGTTTTACTTACATAAGTTCCAAGTTTTTACTTTTTGCGAAGTTCGTAATTTTCTCAATAATTTCTTAGAATAATACTCCTGAAAATCTGCACCATCAAAATGGGATCATGCATGTCTCCACTAATCCCTAGTGGATACAAGCTTTGTGAACAATTCCAGGCACTCAGTTAAAATAAAAATACATATTGCAGTCATCTGAACTTCAAAATCCTCACCAAGAGACACCCTGGTCCTATTTGTCTTGGTGTTAATCCAGAATCCCTTTATATCCATTAGTGACCTTAATATAGATTAACACTGTTTTTAAATGGAATCAGGACTGGGACAGCTACATGTTGGCTTTACATCTTAAATGCTGCTACTAGATTAATAGGAATTTCACAAGTGCTTGGTTTTCTCAGGTGGGAGCACTCTGGCCATATTTGTGTTACGAAATTCAAAACTGACAATGTACAACATTCTTTTAGGTTGCAGGTTCGTTCTGCCTTTGGAACTGTGATCCCAGGTTACATACATAGTGAAATCACGTTTTTAGCCCATTCACTAAACTTTACTCCCAGCTGTGCTCTGAGAGCAATATAGAGGAGCAACTTGTATTTGGATCCATTCTTGAGAGACAACAATGGGTATAATTTGGAACAGAACCTGAGATGTACTGTCCTATTACTAAGACTGAGAAACTTATTAAAAGAAATGCCATTTGAAATATTTTACAAATTATCTGCAAGCTGCATAACATATCATGGTTTGTGTTTTTTTATTTTGCATGTGGAAACAATAAAATACTGACTTTTAAAATCTGAATAGGTTTTTAAATAATTAAATATTAGCAATTTATGATAAAAAGGATTACTAAAAATCTCACTTCTTAATGAGAGAGCGTATTATTTGATGAAGCGAATGTTTCTAATATCTTTACTCCTATCTAGTATCAGTGAATGAAACAAATGCAAGGGCTGCTTATCTAGTTCTGCTCATGGTATATGACCCCCTAAGGAAGACAGTATTGCTTCTGTAAATTTAGGATAAATGGAATTGGAGACTTGGTTAGTAGTGCTTGTGTTGTTTGGTCTTGGTGGGGGGGATCCTGGTAATCTGTTTCCCCGTGGTTTTCAGGAAACAGCCTTAAGGGTGGGGACAAGGAAAGAAAGGAGTTCCTGGGAGATACGGTTGCCTCTGTGAGCAGATAATCAGGATGGGTAGTTACAAGTACTCTCATGTAACTTGGAGTGAGAATAGTTCATCTTTTCAGTCAGGTATGCATTATTCTGAATATACTCCTCAGTGGCTTTGACCCTCTGTAGCCATTTCAATTTAAAACCGCTGTGGTAGCTTTTGATGTAAGGCTAGTGAAGGCTCTAGAGAGGGACTGAGAGTGAGTGCAGCTGGCATCCATCCCACAAAATGCAGGACTGGATAGGTATTCTTGAGCTCCACCTAGAGTCAAATCTATGCCGTGGCTAAGCACATGTAGGTTTGTGCGAGCACCATTCCCACAGCTAAAGTTGCTTGCATATTTTCCCAGCACGGTTATGGTAGAGTGGTGCTCTGGGGGCTGCTATTCCCTATTTCTCAGCATAGTCTTGAGCGTTGTGCTGATAATTTTATAATGCTGGCAGTGCTGCTGTGGCATGTTCAAGTCTACCTTGGTCTTCTGCATCTGACCTTCTGCTACACGTGGATGTGCCCAGCTTTGACTGGCTTGTCCTGAGAGGAGGTACAGTTTGAGAAGCTGTGTTGGACCGACCACTTAATTTTTTTCCCTGCCTTTCTTGTGTGTGAGTTAAAAATAATGCTTTTGAAATTGCTTTGAAAATTTAGGCACAAAGGGTGCTACAAAATATGGTATCAGCATATTTAAATGGAATCATTTACGTGGTGAGGAGGATGGAGATAGAAGTCTAATGTCCAGCTGAACTGTATCCAACCAGAATGATAAGCCTCTGAATTTAGAGGAACTATCATTTGGGAGGGGCACTGCTTTTCTTTTTAAATTGTATGGTGTTCTTAGACATAGTCTTAAAGGCTCATAATGCAGTCAGGCTTTAAATTTCTGTCAGCTTTGTTCTTCCCTCTACATACTTTTGAATACGTTTCCTTTCTCTTCTCCACTCCCAGCATGTACATGTATATCTAGAAACAGTCAGACAATACCAAAAGGAAGTAAAATTTAAGTTTTTGTCACTGACGTCTTCTCAGGCTGGTATAAAGTGCACCCAGGACGTATATTATGCCCTCTGCTACTGCTTACCCTACTGAGATTAGTAAGAATTATCTTCCTGCTATGGGTCGCCCCAGACCACTGGAAAGAGGTTGTTCACTAACTGCATCAGCTGCTGTCCTATCATGTGCTTCATCTCAGCAGATGTTGGATTACTGTTCTAAGACTTTGGAGGATTGTCACCTTCTTTTCCCACCTTCTCTCTCACCCTCCCACAATATGGTGCTTTATACCTCACTCTTGTCTTTTGCCTGCCCTGGTGTTTAAGGATTAAGCTGAGCAACATGACTCCAGAATACAGAATTTGAAAATTCAGCTTGCATTGTTGGGATCTTCTGCTATAGATGCTGGAAATACCACAGTCTTGACTTTTACATTTTTTTTAGTTTCCCTGACTTGTTTAGTTGCTCTAAAGCATATGCTTAAAATAGACTGCTGTCTCCAGACTTGTTCTCTGTTAATCAGCAGCAAACAAAGTAAGCCAATGTGGACCATGTGTGTATGGAAAAATCAAATGGATGAAGACATAATCAGAGCTATTCTTCTACTCAGAGTAAATATTAACAACAGTGTTTTATGATAAACTGTAATTGAGGACATTAACTTACTGGGGAAAATAATCTTCCTTGATAAAGAGGCACATGCTGCTGCTGCATCAGGTGCTGACAGAAGCAATATTATCTAGATTTCAGTAAGTCTGCCTGCATGAGTGTCTGTCTATAAAAGGGTATTTTTATGCAAAAGAATATTTTTGTGAAAGCGCTCCTGATTCCAGTTTGATTTTCCCACTTGCTTTCTCTTCTTACAGAGTTAAATAGGTTTCATTTCTATTCGTACTTTTGCAGCTACAAGAATAGCCTAAATACATATTTATCTGTACCCATGCATATTTAGCTAGATGTGCTTTGCCAATTGCAATACTATCAGAAGCTTTTATGCAAAGGTAAGCCTCATTTTTGGTCCAAATTTATATTTGGATTATTCTGTCTTTTATTCTTGTGTGTCTGGATCTGTGTAATTCTGTTTGCGTCAGTGGCAATGCATATCAGGCTCACAGTTGAAACAGAGAGACAAAGGCTGTGCACCTTAATCTGTTTTATTGTTGTGTTATATTTGTAATACAGAAAAGAACTTTAGTCCAGATTATAGCAGCAAAAATAGAAATTTCATTAAAAAAAAAACTAAAACAGACCCCCACCCCCAAAGAACCACACACAGTTTGCTAACAGCAAAGGAAGAAGGCAGGATTAGAAAACATTGGTTCCATTTACAATACAGAACAAAAATTGTCTGTGTGATTTTGGAGACTTTTTCTTTTGTCTGTTTGTCTGCTTGTTTGTTTTCCAGTGGAACTTGCTTTATGCATGGAAATTAAATTGTTTGATACAGCAGCAACAGAAGCAGGAACTGATCACTGTGGATTCATGTACTATCAGAAAGAAAACAAACAGAAAATCATATGCAGTAGATTAATGCAAAGATGGAAGTGGGCAAGAGCCTTGATCCATAAAAGAAATCCCAGATATCTTCAGTTTTATTTTGGCTGTGGTGATTCATGTCTCTTCAGATGTTTCTCAACAGCAACAACTGTTGTATGCTGCCTCTGAAGCCCACATGCTCTCACTAAGCAGGGTTTGAATCAGCGTGGAATTTGGCTTATCAGACTGTGTCTGGGAAGCCAACAGTTTTTTTCATGCCAGATTGCATCTGGATTAAAAATGGAAGAAAAATGTAGTGACACATTGTGAAAAGAAAAAGACAAGCTTTATTGGCTTCAGTGAAATCTCATAATCAGATAAATGTTTCATACTTTGGATATAATAGTTATTTAAGCAGTAATTATATTCATTTAATATATGCTTTAAAATTAATGTTGCTGGAGATATTTTAAGTATTAAAGATGTTCACGTAAATCACTTTTCATATCTAGAAATCTTCTGATCCTCATAAGAATTTCATGCTTTTTGATGTGTTTATATGAAAATAAGGATGGAAGAACAGACTATTTTGTCTGGAATCCACAAACACAAACTAGTTTTGTTTATGATCATGTCTTAAGAAGACACTGATGCAACATCCTAGATCAATGATTTTAATTGAGCAGTGGCTTTTTTGTCTCACCCTGAAGAAAAACTGAATGTTCTTTAAGTGTGCATTAGTAGTCTGGGCAGAAAATCAGAAAATAAAAGTTCATATCTTTATGTAGGAGGTTAAGTTGGCTGAGACTGATTCTCTTTCCTAAAAGGATTCTGATTAGCAGTCCTGTTTCTCACCAAGGATAGAGAGCACTTTGGTGGCTGCAAATTGAATGATAACCTAGGAGAAATTGTATGATTGCCAACACCCTCTCCTGAACATTTGTCAAAAGCATAGCTGTGGAAATTAGCTATTTCTAGCTAATCATAGCTAGATTACAAGGAATGTCAGTTTGATGGAGGTGAGGAAAGAAAGGGGCAGGAATGGGACTGTCAGAGTTAATTCTGTAAAATGGCATCTGGCAAAAAAGCAATTAGGGTTATTTGGACAGCTTGCCCAGAACAGCGTATTTCTCACCTCTGTCATTCCTAGAAGTAGTAGCTGTGTGTACTAGATGCATTTTTGTGTAAAGCTGCAAAAAATATAGGTCGTGTATAAGCAAGCTGTCGTAAAGTTTAAAACTAAAAGGGTAACCCTAATATAACAAGTGGTTGGGTTACTCACTACAGTACTAAGGTTCTTATTTTAAAAACAAAAACAAAGTGACATATTGATCTGTGTTTTTTTGTTAAAACACAGCACAAGGCAAAAAACATCAAGTTTTATCACTGCCTGTGCTGAGTGCACTGGAAGAATGAAGGCTGAGGTGTTTCGACTCTGAGAAAAGCATGTCAGCTTTGCAAGAGTCTTGCAGATATGAGAAAAGATGGAGAAGAAAAAATATAAACTCACAGTAATCTGAAATCTCAGCAGTTTGCCCCAGTTTTATCATAAAATAAAACAGAATGAGATGACCAACTCTCACAGCATGCCACCACCAGAGTTAATATGTTACTGGCTGATGACAGTGATTATGATGTTAAATGCCTATATAAGGCACCCCTAGGATTAATTATCAGATAAAATTATGTAAATTCATTTCTGTAAATATTACTGGGAAATGCAGATGAAAATATTGGCTTCTGTACGGTCATTTGGAAAGGACTGGCTGATAGAGATGGAATAACAGCTCACATAGCATAGAATGGTCTGTGACAATGGAGGAAGATCTCCCTTAGTTTACTTGCTACCAACCAATTCCTTAACATAGCTGGCCTAGCTATGTGCATGTAGGTTCCTTCACAAGTTAAAGGATTTGCTCTACTATTTTCCCGTAGCTCTGAAGCTCTTCTGAAGCTTTCTATAAATGACAGTAAGGTCCATCAGGCTCTCTCAATTTTTCAGGAATATGGTGAATATTGGGATGCACAGGGCTCTGGATTTGTCTCCCACTAACATTAGCTGTAATGAGAAACAAGGCAAACAGAGGTCATCATCTAATACTAGCACAGTTACAGGATTTGGGATTTTTTTCTTGGCTTTTTTTTCAGTTGTGTTTAGCATGCCCTATCCTTTCCTCCTTGCAGTAGGAGTAGATTTTCCTTCCACTTTCCCAGTAACCAGATGGTACTGCAGTCACAGAGCATGCAGGCTCACATGGGGTTAAATGGTTTCCTCCATTTCAGATTTTGTGCCAACCAGATTTAAATTCAACAGTGTTTGTTTAAGATTCTGTACTCAGCATTTTGTATTAGATGAGAAGAAGCCCTGCATTCAAATTATTCAGTCTTTAGGACTGATGAAAATTGTCAATCACCTTCTAGCATATTTAACTTATCCTAAAGGATGCTTACAGGTGCAAAAACTCACATCCAGTTGCATTTATATATCCTTGGTTTATTTTGTTGCTGAGTGACTCTGTCCTCCTCGCCTTCTCACGTATTCTTGCGTTGCCTTACAGACAGTGGGCAGAAATCAGGTTTTGGGTATAAAAATAATAAATTCCATTTTTACTCAAATTGATAAGACTGACAGAGAAACAAATAACATGGAAGCATTAAACATTCCATGACATTAAATAACGATGGCTGGCATGTCCTGCTTTAAGTAGGAGAAATGTCACTGTGGCAGGTTATTTTCTTGGCTCTAACTGCAGAGTCAGTAAGTATTATAATTATTTCTGATATTTACGTTCTCTCTGGACATCAGGAGGAGACATGGTGTTAACTTTAAAATGAAAACAGGGCTGAAGTGAAGGGGGGATGGGACATGCAATCTGGGAGGGTGTGTGGGACAGACCTGAACCAGACAACCACCTTTCCCATCCCACAGTGTCAAAATGCTTTCACCCCACATCAGGGTCATAATGTTTCATTAAAAAAAATTAAGAAGTAAATAGTTTGCAAGATCCTTCCAGGACCAGGCTTTTCAGAAGCCACACTGGGGTACAAGGCCCAGGCTTGCTTGGAGTAGGAGAGAGGCATTAGGTTGGTGACAGCATGTCCCAAGTGTCCAGTCACTATGGGGGCAGAGGATGGCATGGGCATGGCAGGGACAAGGTCACACGAGGGCCCAGGTCAGTGCCTCCTGTGTGCCCAGGGTGCAAGGAGAAGCATGGACAGTGTAGGCTGCCAGGGGAAATGTCTCCTCATGGAGGAGCTGGAGGCGGTGCTGCCCCTGAGATGGGGTGGCTGTGGGGGGCTGACAGGCACTGCATTTGCTGGCTTGAGGGTTGGTGTTATGTCTTGGTTTGAGAGACAGGTGTTTGTTAAGGCAGAAGCCTCTCTTGAAATGGACAATGTAAACCCCCTCCCTCCAAATTATTATAATTTTGAAATTAAGGGGCTCTCAGGCAAAGACATGGGAGTAGGAATAACAGTGCTTTACTAGGAAAATTAACATAGAAATACAGTATTACAGAGAACAAACCCAAAAAGACTGACAGAGTCAGAATACAACCTGACACCCCATCAGTCAGGGTGTTGGTAGCAGTCCCATTAAATGGTGGCTGCAGTCCTCCTGCATGACAGATTTGGTTCAGTTGAAACAGTGGTCCTGTAGAAGGGTGCAGTTTTCCTATGAAGGTCCAGTGATGAGGTGGAAAAGTCCAATTTTCCCCTGAAACCCAGTGAAAAAGACTGTCTTGATGTTCCAAATCTCAGTTTTTATCTAGGTAGGAAATGCTTGGCTCCTCCCCCTGGCTGAAGCATCTCCCAGTGGGATGATGTAATTTTATCAGTCATGCAGTGGGACCCGGTGGGATGATGTAATTTTATCAGTCATGCAGTGGGACCCAATGGCCCATTAACAGAAGATATCTCCTGGAAGAAGGATGGGTTGTGGAAGAGATAAAGAACACTGCCCCACTTGATTTTAACAGATGGTGATAGAATATACACTTTTGGTCACATCCTGTATTGCAAGCCAAGACATGTTAGTAGGGAGTTCTTCCTGATGTGGGCTTGGTTTCATTAGGAAAATCCCAGTCTGTGCTGCCATTTGAGAAAAAGTTAGCCAGAGCAGCTGTGTTCTCCCTCCTGAAAGAATCCCCATGGGCATGGCAAGCCAGCCCCACCCCACAGTGGGAGAGGTTTGTGCTCTTGAGCTTCTTCTGGGTTTCTGGCTACTTCAACCAAACAAGACAGTCCCAGAGAATTGGCTGGTAGGCTGAAATTCATGTTCATCCATTGCACATTTGCCCTTCTGCAGATGAAGATCATCAATCAAAAGAAAACAGTTGTCCTTATGCCACATTCTAGTCTTGAAACGAGATGAAACCCAGTTGGTGATCTCCATATGGTAACAGCCTTAAGTAAAAAGGTGCTTCGAAGAATAATGGTGGTTAAAGCATCACCCTTTAGAAGCGGTTACTGAGCCAATGCTTTGCAACTCTTTAAAACCATCTGAGGGAAATTGCCACATCAAATACCACTCAGAGTGGACAATGACTTCATACAGCTTCATGCAGGAGTGTTTTTACTGAGCTTGTGATTACTCTGTCCTTCCATGGTAACATGAATTTTTGCGAGAACCTCCTTATGGGCTTTAAAAATACCCAAACATAATAGTGAAGAGGTAGAAATACCAGCCTCTGACCAGACCTGCATGTGTATGCTTCTAGAAGGACAGTATAGATAACATGTTTTATTTCTTCCTATTTAGAAACTTTCCCTAGTGCTATTGAGCAAGACACTCAAATTCAAAGCTATGCATTTTTTCACTACATCCTGCAGGTCTCTCTACTCTTTTTCTTTTTGCCTTCTAGTGAATCTGGGTAATTTTTTTTGAAATATCATTTTCTGCCTTACTCAGCAGTTGTCTCTATGATAAATCTGAGGGACAGGAGAAGGGACAGGCTCTTTATCTGGCAAAAATTTAATGAGGTATGTGTTTCTTTCAGCTCTTAGTGGGAATAAAACTCTCTTTGTAAAAACCTCTGAGAAATTTATCCAACTGAGGGTTGTTGGATTCACGTGGGCTTTTTTATTCCTTTGCTAGCTTAAAAAAGAAAAATCAGGCCTAGCAGTCAGGTGTACCATGTAGGTGTGCGATACACCCTAGAGGACTATGAAGCTGATGAATAGTTAGCTTCCTGTAATGCCAAGTATCTCATCCATTATATATAATAATACTAATTTTTTAATGCTTTCAGAAATTCCTATGTAAAGGAGCTCTGCAAAATCAAAAAATCCAGATTTAAAAGCATCAAAACACTTAGTTTAGACCCCTTATTTTATTTGCTTTATGATAAATTTTATTTTATATAGCTATGTATGATGTTTCCAAATGACGAAGGTTTGTAAGTACATAATTTGAATGTAAAATTGTGGCTTCCTCATCAATATTCAGTCCTAAGATGTTTTTTGGATTATCTTGAAAATAAGGAAAGAAATATGAGACTGAATCTTTAAATTAGCATGATGTGTTGGGGGGAATAGCTGGCTAATGAAAGTCAACAGCAGCATGTCAAACAATCACTTATTGGAGCTAGAGGTGGCCAGCTGTCAGATGCGTTTCCACTGAAATACTTGCCCTTTTCTTAAGATCTTTTCTTCTGTTGTTGTTTTACTCATTTGAGGTGAAGGGATCATGCTGTCATTTTCATCACTGAAGCTTGAACTTATAAGTTTGGAGTGTGCCTAGGAATCGTAAAAGGAATAAATCCTTGCAACTTGCCAAGAACCAGAAACCCTCACTTCTGGTAATCTGCCTATCATTTGCAATCCGGGAGATGTTAATATGAAAGGCAGGTTTTTTAAAGGGGGGAAAGAGAACACATTCCCATCACTTATTCAGCTACTGTGTTCAGTCACCAAACAACTCTGAAGAGACCTACACTGTTTAAAATCAGTTTATGACTTTTTTGTGGTTTTGGAGGAATGCCCAAATCAAATAAATAGGTAAGCTTCTGCACAAGCCATCTTATCAACTGTGTATTTCATAGTTAAATCTCCTACTATCCTCATTCCCTACTGTGATACGTCCCTATCTGGGCCTTCCTACTTCTACACATTCCCTTAATTTCATAGTCTCTCTTTCCAACACAAATATAAGTACTCACACTTTCTACCTTTTTTGGGGTGTAGCAGTGTTAACAGTGACTCTTAACACTCAAAGGGTGATACCTATCTGTCATGGTTTTGATTTGCCAATTAAGATATACTCATTTCCTGTTGTGACTTCAGAACCAGGAGTAGAAGCAAGGCAGGCTTAAAACTTAAGAGGGTATAACAAGAAATTTATTAACTACACAAAGCGGAAAAAAAACATCCAGAGTAAGATTGTCAGACCATTCTTTCCTTCCCTTTCTCAACCTTCATAAAAACAGAACAACATACAAGAAACTGCTTTAATTAATTCCCAACTCAAACAGTCCTTTCTTCCGTTCACTTTGGAGTGAGAAGCTTCCTCTTGTTAGGCTATAGGGATTTTTTCCACAAGAAAGTAGAAAACAGTCTTCTCGTGGTTTCATTTTCACGATTCTGCATCCGCCCGGTATCTGCAGTCGTGGCGCTCCTCCCAANAGAGTTAAGATTTTTGCACAGAGAAAAGAAAAAAAACCAAGGCCACAGTGCTGGAGCTTTGCCAGGATCTCAGAAACCAGCCACGCTGGGGAAGGGGGGGGAAGCGGCTGGGATTTTTATATTAGTTTGAGTCTCTCTGGTCACTGTCCATGGCCACCCCCCTTCTCTCCCTCTCTGCCAGGACATGCCAGCTCCCCAGACAGGGGGCCCAGCCCGGCCCCTGCCAGGCCCACAGGCCTGCAGCGGAGCCAGGCCAGGGCCCTGTTACCTGCACTGCTGCCGGAAAAGCCAAGAGGGCTCAGTTCCGGATCACCTCTTTCAAAATGTGTGTTCACGGGGCGAACTAACTTTCTTCAATTGGTTTTTCACGCTGTCAATAATTAAACCAGCTTTCAATTGGTCACTATCCACTCCCAGGGGAGTACTCACAGAGAAAACTCCTCTTTGAGTTTTTCCTCTCCAAGTCAAACTACGACACTATCTGCTATATTTACAATTCAAATTACCAGATTTTAAGAATTGGATTTATAATTTAATTACATTGTTCTATACTCCTCTGCTGAGGCCACATTGTGTTATCCACACTGACTTTAGCAGAAACATGTATTCTGGGGCAAGATCAGAAGAACCAGATCTGTGAGGAAGTTGTGCAGTGTTGTGAGTTAAAGCCTAAGATGGAAGGTGGAAAATGCTGCAAGGATTCCCATGAGGCCTGAAGAAACAATGGTGTCCCAGGGAAGGTATTTGTACGTTTGCAGGCTGTTTCAGTGTTAGAGCTGGTATGTCAGGATGATGGGCTGTGTAATTAAAAGGGTCCCTAATGCTGAACTGGGGTCCTTGCAGTGGTTCACTGGGTCACTCCCATAAGCGGTAGGGCTTTATCCCCTTGTTAGCCCTGATTACCTGCTAGATATAAGTTTTTCCTCCTCCTTGTACGTATCAGCTTCATCATCACCACATGGCAGAAAATGGTCTTTTCATTGTTAAGAATCTGTCGCTGACACATAGTCAACTTTTGGAAGTGGATCAGAGTGAACAAAAAACTTTTCCATGCCCCTGATTATCTTGCAGTCAGTTTTGTTGAGAAATAGGAACAGGACACTTTGTCTCCATGAAAACTGAGAAACCACGCACACAAGCTGTGGCCATTTCTGTGCTCAGCACATACTTGCCTTACTGCTTGGCTGCAGGCAAAAGACATCAGTGAAAAGAAGCACATGCCAAGATATTCCAGCTGTCTCTGCACAATCCAGCTCCATGGAGGAATATCAGCTAGGGCAGGCTGGGACTGTCAGCTAGTGACAGCAGTGTTGTCTCCTGTAAAGTGGCTGGGGTTTTCTGGCAGAGCTCTGCTGCTCTCTCTAAGCTTTGCTGCAGTGGTTCTTTGGCTACTGGTACCTGACTTAGGCTAAGTGTGTCCACAGATGACTTTGGTTGCTCTTTTGGGATAGAGTCAAACCACACACGTTTGTGTGTCTTTGCATATGAGTGAGAGCAATTTGCTGCAGCAAATTACGGGTAGACTAATAATAAGGGCTGCCAGCATCTCAGGATGCAGTCAAACTTTTCTGAATTTGTCTCAGAGGTACTCTCAACATCTCTGTTCAGGGATATATTAAGGAGGATAAGAGATATTTATGGAGCTTTGATCCTGCATTGTCACACAGGAGTGAATGATATTTTCAGGAGTGAAGAATTAAGTTGAACTGAACATTGCCACTTGTAAAAGTGTTAATCTCCTGCAACTCACTCATGCTGTGATGATTCAACTCTAATTGTTGCTGCTTAGCTGACTACAAGATGATACTGTAATACCATTAATTACTTCTACAATAACTTGGGAAGGGCACAGCTAAAATACTCTGTTTCCTGTTTTTTTATCTCAGAAGAATAGTGTTTCACAAGGCATGTAGAAACAATTTAAACCCAATGTCCTGCAGATTGGTTTTGTTCTGTTTGCTCAAACACCCCAATTTGTACTTGCATTTTTTGAACTAGGGTAAATCACAAGTGTATCTCCTATTTTCATTTACTCTTTTTAAGTAATGGAAAACCTGTGACAAAAGGTGTGACTTCCATGGAAAATGTACCTAGGCCGTTTTCTGCATCCAAAGAGACTTGAAACATTTTGGCTTCTCCAGTAGAGATGTAGTCATGAAACTTGAAACAACAAAATAATCATTTCCTTAATTTTGTCTGCCTGGAGTATTTTTATTTCTACACTGTTAGCAAAAATATGCTAGAGTAGCATAGTATAAAAGCATATAAATGTTTCTATTTCTTTCAGAATAATATAGAGATAGTTATGTTCCTGATGAGCAGTGCTTGCAGCACTAGGGCCCTTTTTGCTTCTCACCCCACCCCAGCAGAGGGGAGGCTGGGGGTACACAAGGAGCTGGGAGGCGACACAGCTGAGACAGCTGACTCCAACTGACCAAAGGGACATTCCATACATACGGCATCATGCTCCAGCCTATAGAGCTGGGGGGAGAATATGGAAGGAGGGGATGTTCAAAGTGATAGCATTTTTCTTCCCAAGTCACCATTGGGTGTTATGGAGTCCAGCTTTCCTGTGGATGGAACACTGCTGTCCCATGGGAAGTGGTGAATGAATTCCTTGTTTTGCTTTCCTTATTAAACTGTCTTTATTTCAACCCAACCCATCAGCTGTCTCACTTTTCCTCTTCCAATTCTCTCCCCCATCCCACCCAGGGGATGAGAATGAGTGACTGCAAGGGGGCTTGGTTGCTGTCTGGATTTAAACCATAATAGCTCTCTTCCTGCCTTTATGTAGTTGGGGCTACAGAGCAAGACTGACAGAGGGGTACAGGTGCAAAATGGATTGTGGCAGGGTGATTTCTTTGGAAATATTCTTCTTTGCTTGGACTAGGGGAAAAGAACGTTGCCCAGTCAAATCTAGTGTTGGTGATGACTGTGACTGTAGTGCAGTGGTAAACTCTTCCACCAGAATCCATGAATTTTCACTTTGGTGCTGTATTTTAATTTTAAGTTTCAGTTCTGTCACACAGAATAATCAGTGTGACAATTTGACTACATATTGAAGTGTTCAAATAGTTTAAAAGGTTTGGGTTGAAGCAATTCTGAATAGTATCCAGTATTTTGCTTGCCATGTCTTGAGGAATTTTTTAAGTAGAGATGGTGGATTTTTTTCTCTTTTAATAGGAATCACAAGAAAATACAAACTAGTCATAACTTAAACTTATCTGAATAGTAATTTGAATTTTCATGGGATCAGGGAAGCTTTGGTGTGCCTATTTTTTTTTTAAGTACAAAATATTTAAATCAAGCACTTGGAAAAAGTGAGCAGATTTCAGATGAACTGGAAAACATGGAAAAACAATAACATTTTTTCAACAAGAACAGCAATGCTACATAATCAAAGGACAACAAATGTTTATTTACTTGAGGATGCCCAGTGGTGATATTTTAAGCACCTAAACCAGAATGACACAACAGATTTACCTATTTCAGATTTTACTATATATGTTCACAAAATGTTCATTCTGATGATTCTTGTTCCAATTAACATATTTATTGTTTGTTTGTTCATTAGGGTTTAGCTTTTTTTGTTGATTTTTTGTTTGTTTGTTTTTTGGTTTTTTTTGTTTGTTTGTTTTGTTTTGTTTAATGGATAATTTATTACCCTGCACTTTTCCTTAGCAACACAGTACATGAGCTGTGGTTTGTTGAATGATCCTTGCAAACTCAGACCTTTTCCAGTAGCATCACACACGTTATTTGATTTACCTTCAGCTATGCATGCCTTTGAAGTTTTAATGGAAACCTGCCAGAAATTGTGACAAGGTAAAGAACTGAATATTTTCAACATCTCCCATCTCCATGCTTAATTTATAGATAGATCTTCATGTTTGGGCTGAGAGAGCCTGTCTTAAAGTTTATGGAATGTGATTTGACAAGAAAAATCTACAACTCTATATCCCAAAGCATTTGAGCACTGTGAGGTTAAACAAAATGTTGAAATTCCCCCAGGACACTGCCAGAAAGCAGTGAAATGGCCTGTTGTTCCAACTCAGGTTTTATCATCATGCTCTCATTGCTCTGCAGCAATTTTGGGTTATGTCCTTACTAGTAAATGACATGGGATTATTCACAAGCAAAAACTTGCAAATGTGTTTTGGGGAAAAAAAAAAGGGCTGGAAAACACTAATTTAAATCAGGCACTTTTAACTGTGGAAAGTCTTTCTAATGTCCATCTTGTAGCTGCCTAAAATTGCACCAAAAACATTAGTGTTTTTGTATCCAAGGCTAGTATAAGTGAGATTTCACCTACAATTTTCAAAATGCATAGGATCAAAATCCACGTAATTTTCTCAAACATATCTGTATGCCTGAAAATTATTGTGAAATGTTCTGTTACAGGAGATATTTTATTAGCGTTAGAACTTGCTAGTGCATCTATGTAGCCCTGAGAGAGAATTCATAGCATTGTAGACCTTAGGCTTGGAAAGATTCCTGATTTTTCTTTCCGTTTTCTATACTAACCAATGCAAATGTAGACTAGAGGATAGATAGGACAGAGGAAGAGACTGAACTAACTTTAAATAAAAACTAATGATGTTTTTATGGATCCATAAATACTAATAGTTATCATCATTATTAGTCGCCTCATAAATCAGATTAGGAAAATAATGGAAAAGAGACCTGTGGATTTGAAGAATTTGATTTTGTAAACTGAGGACAGAAACATCCTTGGATTCTATCTAAAGTTCTCTTTCATTTAAAAAGGATATCTCATCTATAACGTATTATAATTTTTTTTTAAATCTTTGCATTGCATTTGCTGCCCATGGTTTCTCAGCTTTTGTTCCCTTTTGGGAAAGAAACAAAGATCAAATCTGTCATTTTTGATGATGGGATGTAGGGTGACTAGATTGCTATGTGGATAGGGAAAACTGATACCTCTTATTCTAACAGTTTCAATATTGATCTCATGAATTGGCCTATAATACATTGTCACTTGTGTTTAAAAAAACAATCAAAAACTCTGTTCTGATGTTAAAGACTCCACCTTGCTTTTTGAATAACACTCATGGCAGGTCAGTATACAGGTTAAAGCACCTTCAGCTTTAGTCCAAGGAACAAGGTTTTATGTTAATGATTTTCTTCATCTTTGTTTTGTACTTCCTAGAATGAATTTCTTTTAGAAAGGATAGTGAGAAATTCCTGACTTTGTATTGGTCTTGTTTCCAAATTTTGTCTTGCTAAAGATTATCTTAATAATCATCTTCTTGGAGGAAGAGATGTGGGACCAGCAAAAATATTCCATAAAGAAACATCCTGATATATAAGTATTTGAGACACATGAAACCTTGTTTGTCTTAGAACTTGTGTGTTAAATGTGATCCGTTTATGTGTTTCAAAATAGAATTAATTAGGTTGGTACATGAAGTATAGAAAACAAGCATGCTTTTAGGGGATTCAGAATGCTCTTAAGCCAAGACATTAAAAAAACCCCTAAACATACTTGTATTTAGAATTTCTAAGTGTACCGTAACCATGCTACATTATCCTGCATCATCATTTTCCATGCAGTAGTTCACCTCAATACACAGAATATCTGGCCCTATTTTGCAATAAATTAAAGGCTGCTATGGCCTTAGCAGACCATTGCATTTCATATTTTCTTTCTCTGAATGTCCATAGAGAAATATGAGATACAAGGGAAACTCTCCCTCAGCCTGCTTCCTTCCTGAAAATATGGGACTTGGATCTGAAGCATCAGTGTGGGTGTAGTTTCAGTTCCAACTATTTTGATGATGTTCTCCCAACACCAAGGCTGAGAATAAGTGCACATTCCCATTCTAGCTAATCTGTTAATGGCATTGGATTGTGCTTCCCCAGGGTGGCAATGCTTTGGTGTAGAGCAGGAGGCAGTGCTGCCCACTGGCACCACTGTCCAGAGTAGGCAACAGGGAGCCAGCTCCCACCTTACAGATCCCATTCAAATATGTGTGGAGGTGGATGGATTGCTTCCAGGGCCAGCTCTGGTGAGGAAGAACTCTAGCATGGGTCTTGCAGTTTGAGGTCTGGGCAAATAAATCTCCCTGGGAGTCAGGTGGGTTCCATGCGTATCCATGGCAGGTGCGTCTGTGCTGTACTTGTTTTCAGGAGTCAATATAGGCTGAAGTGGCTTTCCATGGGGATAGCAAGGATCCTGCTCAGTCCTTGCTCATCCCAGCTGCCTGGTCGGACCCAGTCTTGCTCCTAAAGAGCTATTTCACTGCACAGGCATCATGTTTCCTAGCTTTGCTGGTCCAGGATAATTTTTTTTGATTCAAGGAATGAGTTATACTGTGGGTATAGGGAACATCTCAGTTTCTATGCAAAGCCAGGCGGCATCCCTTAGTTGTTAGCTCAGGAGATGCAGTGCAGTTAAAAAAAGAAAAATTAAGCCCTCTATTTCATACAAGAGAGTCCTGCTAAGAAGCCCAGGCAGAATTCATAAGACTTCAGGCAGGGAAACATTTGTATGAGGAGGCAGAGCTAAAAATTGAATCTGTACTATTAAAATGAGAAAAGGAAGGGGGGAAAAAGCATCAGATGAATGGTTTTAGTAGGCTGGTGAAAAATAAGTATGAGAATTTAACAACTTCTGGAAAGTAAGAGGCAGTTAAGGCAAATGCCTCTTTTTTATGTATTATCTTGTGCTTTTAGAGCTGGTTGACAGCCCAGAGAATTACTGCTAGGCCCAGAAGGGAAACTCTGCCTGTCTTAACTGTGACAAAATCTTTGAAAGAAGACACAGCCATAATGTCAGCATTTTCATAAAGCCAAGCAACACTCCAGAGTCCAGAAAATGCTTCAGAGCAGCTTCCCAGTGGGGCTTTGTGAGGAGTTCAAAGAGGCCATGTGAATTCACAGAAAGGAACTAGGTTGTCCTTTCTCCTTTCTGCAAGGTAGGGAGTTAGCTGTTCTCCCACTGAGCCAATAAATTTCTTTTAGAGGTGAATAAATAAAGTGAGGGGAGAGAGCAGCATTCAGTGGTTCATCTCAGTTCCTGCAAGAACAAGCACTTCCCCAAAAAGTTGAAGATCCATTTGGGCACAGGCTCCAGACATATGGCCATTGGCATTTTGGGCTCTCGAATAGCTGTCAGATAATGCAAGATCTGACTGTATAGGTGAAGTTTGAAATTAGTCTTAAAACCTCCTAAGAGCAGTCATTGCCCCTTGAAGTAATCCTCCTTGCTCGTGGCACAATCAGAGGGCTCAGAAAGCATGGCCAAAGAACAGCCCTTCTTAGTGCTTCAGAGGCAGGAAAGAGTATTTTTTTTTTCTATTAGGTAACAGAAGTAGAATATGCCATTGTGGAAAATGAAGCTCCTAGAATGCCAATGCTGACAGGCTTTGAGACTTCTTGTAGATGAATCCCATGTGGAAAACCAACTGATCCTGGTATCAGTGTAACACCCAGGAATTCAGGCTTTGGAATCAGCAAGTATTTTACATGTGATAGGGAAGAGCTGTTCACTTTCAAGTTCTACGATATTTGAACCTATTTCTGCCTGACATTCACAGTCAAAATGTGTGACCAATGGATGAACTATGTACTATTATATCTGTGATATCATGAATGACTGCCTGATACCCTATAGCCTTAAAAATTATGCTAATAAAAATTTCACTGGGTAATGATACTATTTTTTCCAAGGAAAGAAAGGATTGTGGGGAGAAAGCATGGAGAGAAGGGTATATTTCAGCAGGTGTGAAATTACTTTATAAAGAAGACATGAACATTTAAATTCCTGATGTGGATTTGTAGTGTTTGATCAAGGGATGCATATTGGTTACTTGCAGTAATGTATTTACCGGTCAAAAAGGTCACAAACCTCACTACAGAACAAAATCTAATATTGTTGGGAAAACTTATAGCTTTAAATTTTCTTTATTCATTTCAATTTATTTTAGGACATGTTTAGCGTGTTCTGTTAAAATGGACATAGGCTCTTTTCTAAATCAGATTAAAGCATACCATGTTTGATGAATCCATATATAAAGACTTCTACTTTCACTTCTGTTTCAAGCAATGTATATCCACAAAATAGGGGAAGAAAACAGCACACATTTTACCTTCCATTTTTCTGGGTTACCTGAAAGTTAGAGATGGAAAAAATGCATTTGAAAACTTTTTGCGTAAAACAGAATAAATTAAAACAACCTATTGTGAAAATTTTTGGCACAAGACTGTTCAAGGAAAGGTGAAGTAAGAAACTTAGTCACATGCACTAACGTAATTTTTTTTCTTAAATGGAGATAGATTTTGTGAGGAAGCTGTTGAAGCAGGAATATTTTACCCTCTTATAATACTTCAGCTTTGTGCAAGAAGCTAATGTATATAAAGTTTGGCAATAGTTGAGCACTTTTTCAAAGATTGATTGAGATGGAAGTCAAAGTAAGCAACAGTTCTTTGTCAGCAATACAATTGCTGGGTACATAACTGTGTGAAGTCTTTCAATTGTGCATTTTATCCCCATATTCCAGGCAAAATAATAAATTATAGAAGGCTTTTATTTCTCAGACTTCTTTTAAGCTTTTGTAAATTCAGAGCTTAAAGTGCATATAGTTTGGCATGCTAAACTTACATTTTCCTGGACTTTGGCAGATAGAAAAGGAAGATTTAAGATTTTTTTTTTTTTTTTTTTTGAGGTAACTGGAAAGGCCAACCAGAAAATTGCTGCATCTGGTAGCAGTGCCTGTGGAAGCAACAGGTCAGAAATGTATGGGTAGTGAGACAAGATCTGTTTGAAGTGTTTGCTATGTCTATCATCTACGGAGTAGCAGGATTTCTATTTCTCAGCAAAAATTCTAATATCTAATGCATATTCTTTTCAGCTGCTTTCTTATCTACTGTCAGTTTATATCTCGGAGTGGTGGAAAATGGCCTTTGTCAATGGTTAGGACAAGAAAACATTCTTTTCTCTTAAATTTGACGTATTTGTCTGCCTTTTTTTTTTTACCTTCTCTATTTTTTTTCACATTTGAAGTGTACACTGTTATTTAAATACTCATGCTTACAAAGATTTTTTTATTTCTTTTTAAGGCATGACTACCTCAGTAAATGGTGCCAAATCTCCAGAGGGGTTGTAAAAAAAAATTAACATTAAAAAAAATTCTCTTCTGAAGCAGTTCTACAGCAGACAATATCCTATACTACATGGATATTCTGAAAATGTAAAACAACATCAATTCTGTAATTTCTGGAGTCCAAGGATTCCATGTCTAGCAGTCAGGAAAATAACCTTTAAAGAACATGGACAAAAACCAAACCACTATGACAGTTTTGAATTTGCAGAAGTACAGGTAGATCTACTGAAAAAACCTTTTAAAGGTAATGTTTATATGTGTGAAAGAAAACCTATAAGAAATTTAATATATAACCTGCTTTGGTTTGGGGATTTTTTTCTCATATCTATTTTTTCCTCAGCTGGTAACAAATTTTTCGTTCTGCCTCCCCTGCCAGTTTTAATTTTGCCCCTGCCCTACCATTCCATCTCCTACCAAGTGCTTCTTCTCCCTTTTGCTGGGACCTAATTTTCTGCTTGAAAACAAGCCAGGTGAAAGGAGTTCAGATGCCTGTTCATTTAAAATACTGAGACACATGGGGGATCATAATTTCATGCACCAGGCACTGCTTATGAACAGTGGGGTCTCATGGAGCTGCTCCCAGGTAACATCCTCAAGGTTCCACACTCAGAACAGCCATTTGTCCTTACTGCAGACCATACAAGACTCACCCTTCCTCCCCCTGCAGCAAAATCAGAAAAGGATTTCAAGAGGATAACACTTGAAACCTTGCTACTTGTTCGAAGAAACTACAGCACGCAGCCATTATGTTTTGCAGAGGAAAGCTTGTAAATCTAAAAGAGTAAATCCCAGAGACTTGGAAACAAGATGGTGAATGAAAGTACTCTGAATTTTAGAAACATCCTATTCTATTTAGCAGCTTTAGCAATTTAAGATGTATTTACATTCTCAGGTTTTAGCAGAAAGCGTCTCTTCCGTCAGCATTATCATTCCTGTTTCTGTAAGGAGCACTGGTGTTCAAGGCAAGGTGCAGATGCTCACCTAGGAATAGGCTGAGCACCTGGGGAGGACACAGTGAGAAATTCTGCCAGTTATTTTAGTTAGGGCAGCACAGCAGCTGGAAATTGCGTCAATACATTAGAGTAATTTTGGGGCTCTGGAAGCTGTGGGAGCCTCTGTGCTGGCAACAAAAGTGGCGCTATGTCCTCTGCTGACAGCACATTGCTTTCCTCTGTGGCCTCACCGTCAGCCACAGGTGGTGTAGTGGCCAAGAGGACCAGTGCTGGGGGACTGCATGGGCTGGCTCTTCGCTGCACCTTTTCCCTTCTGCTCTTTCCAAGGATGTTTCCTTGGATGGCTTCTGCTTGGATTCTGTTTAACAAGTTTGCTTGGCTGTAGGAAATGATTTGCCAAATCTAAATGCAAGTTAATATCGGTATGTCTGTCATTTATGTGGGATTTCTTGCTGTGACAACTAGTTTTACAAAACTATTTGACAGTGATCATGTTTTCCACTACCTGATATTTTTCTATTCAACCCAATAAAAACGTTTGTATTAAGATCAGTTTGAGGAATCTTTATAGGAAATAGCATATAAAAGTGGGTTGTTTGATAAAAGATAGTTAAATCTTTCCTCAAGATCAAAGAAAGTGATGCAGTTATTATTTTAATATAGCTGCATAATTGTAATTCCATGTTGATTTTTAATTTAGTCTACAGTTCCCAAACAGCATCTAAACTGAAGAGAAGTTCAGACCCCTTGCTTTTCTATAGTCATTGACTCTAGTTAAGGAACTGTTTAGGAACTGATGAGCAATATTGAAGTTAATGGACTTGAAAAGGGAATGCAGTAGTTTTATTGGTAATGCGGAAAAAATTAATCCAAGTTTTAAACCAGCTTCTCCCAATTTAGTAAATTGTCCGAGTTGTTAGAATAACAATAGCAGCGGATTTCAGAAGACAGTGATTTGAATCATCAAGCACAGGGAGAGGCATCTTGCTGTACAGCTGCCTGCAAGTGCAGTAATTTTGAAGGTGTGAAAATGCTGATGAGGAAGGAGGACAGACAGCAGTAGTTTAGAAGATGTGAAGCCCTACACCTGAAGTTCCCTTTTAAGGGCTCAACTACTAGCCACAGGAAGGCTCAAATGTTAAAAATATCAAAGTTTCAGATTGTCAAAATTCAGCGTATTGATTCAGAGTAAAACTAAGCTGCAAGCTGTAAAAGTCAGCACAGGCCAATTCAAAGTTGGTGCTTTCCAGGCAGCCAAGAGCAAAGAGAACAGAGAGTGAGTGTAGTAGGTAGCTGTGTGCTGATGGGAGCCCTTCTGACAGGGGGGTGCAGTATTGGAGCTTCACTGATTAAAAGGCCAGATGGTATGGATGTAAGAACTTATGGACCAAAGAGAAAAGAAGACATTCCTGTATGGAGAGTGTGCTTGGGGAGAGGAAAGAGGCAGAGGGCTTTGAGCCACATTTAAAAACAAGAATTTTATTACTTTGGAAGGTGTATGTAACAAAGCTTCTTAAAACTAAGAAATGCCATCCTTATTCAGTCAAAATGGAGTTTTATGAATGACTGGGGTTTACATTTCTGTGGCAGGAGTTATAATTATGTGCTGAATACTCACGTATTAATTGCTTATTAGAAATTGGGTTAGTCTTCAAATGATGGAAGAAAGAGCAGAAGTTTTGTTCTTTGAAGGTAGAGAAAGATGAGAGGTTTGTGTAGGTGTTTAACAGCATAATGGTGTGTTTGCTAATAAGATTTTTGCTAATTTTAGTGGCATTACAGCAAATGCTGCAGTATCCATATAGGAGTAAGAATAATACAAAGAACATTACCTGGTCATGTTAACTGCTTTGAAGTTCTCATGAGTATTTTGGATAGGCACAATATCTGGAAGCATCTGCCAACAAGAAACACCCTAAGAAGCAAAATTCACTAGCAGGATATAAAGTTTTGAACTAATTATTTTCTTTTTTTTTTTCTCCCTTGCTGCCTTGTATAGACTGTACCTTTCTTTCCCCTTTCATCTTTGTGAGCTGACCACTTCTATTACTTTCTTATTTCTGCTGAGGCTGGTAAGCTGGTTTGATGCATTCAGCAGTCAAAAGTGCAGTTTTCTGTGCATTTGTGTTGGCTGACTAAGCAAAGTGAAAGAGGCTGACTGTGAAAGTGAAAAGGTGATTTACGCTGGTGTCATAGTGTTGTGCAGTAATAAAATTCAGGGATTGTTGGACACACATTATATTGTACAATTATATAATTATAAACAATATAATTGGAGGCAGTTGAGCTTGAATGCAGCAGGCTGTTATTTAGCAATCATCTCTTTCAAGGCTCATTAAACGCAGATTTATATAGAAAACCAAAGCTTTGCTCTATAAAGGCTAACTACGTGGTGGCATTTATTCCCAAAAACGTAATGCATAGACCTAAAGCTGTCAATGTCTATAATGGATTTACTCAGTGACTGAGAATGAGGATTTTCAGCAGATATGACAATCCTGAGCCCTTTGCCTTTATTTGAGGCATTGTTTCTGGGAGTTTATTTGTATGTCTGGTTTGGAAGGCTAAAGAGCCTACACACACCTACAGCTGTGATCTTAGATTTTGCAATGTGACGAGCAGGGCTACTGCAGATGGTAAAGGGTTTAGGAAAGTAACAAAGATCTCTTAAAGTCATCCATATTTTGGTCTTACTTTAGCCCTTTAAAATTTTGTAATTCTGAATTGAAGAATGAGTTTATAGGGAAGAAAATTAAGAAGAAAAAATATTTTGTTGCTTCTATCCCAAGGAATTTAGTTTTATTAGCTGTTATAAAATAAGTTTTTATTAATAAAAAAAGGTATAAGAATTTTATGAATAAAGAAGAAAAGCCACAGAATTACCATGAGATCTCTACCATGAGATCTACAACACATATATTGGTCCTGTTGGACTCAGCCTTTTAATAGCTGGAAGAAGTTTGGAACATAATTTTGTATTTAAATATTTATATATATAAACTGAAATGTAGGTGTTTAAACATTTTTCTCAGGTTTTTTTAGTATCTAGAACTCTATCAGATTTTTCAACAGTTGTTAAAGAACTATATAAAAAAAACTAAGACGTGTTCTTGAAAGGAGAGCCTGCAGACCTCCTCTCTGAGTACAGCCCTGTGAGAGCATAGCTTGGCACTACCAAGTATCTGGCCCACATATGCTCAAGACACTTTTGCATTTGTTCTCATTTCACATATGAATTTTTAAATGCTTCATTTTAATGCTGTCCCTGACATGCAGTGTGTTTCATTTTCATTCCTTCGTTAAGTGATCCGTGGGAGCCGGATAGATGCAAGGCTCCTCTGAGTTTTGTCATGCCTCTGATTGCACAAGTGCTCTGCCATGACACAGGTGCTGCATCACTGTTTCCAGAATGCAGTACCTGACCTCAGCAGCTTGTGGCTGTCAGCCTCTTAGTAAGTTACTGCATTTTGCATCACTAGTTTTCACTTTGTCGGGTCAGAAATGTGTCTTTGCAATAATTGTAGTTTACTTAAATTCACTTGTGATACTGGGAAATGTTAATTAATCAAGTATCAGTTATTGTAGATAGATATTTTGAATGCATGTAAAGCATTGTGCTGTTGATGTCTTTAGCAGCTGTCTCTTAGTTTTAGCCTTTGGTAAATGTGATGTAGAGCTGTGTTTCAGAGCTGTTTTACTTCCCCCACTTCTGATTTGTTTGCTCATTTATCTAAATGTGTTAACTTACAATGTTTCTCAGGGTCACATTAGTGAATTAACAAGGTCCAACGTCTTGTAGCACCATTTTTAAAGTTTAGAGATCAAGTATTCCAAAATGCCAGCCATGAAATTCAATGTTTCTTGATAAGACTAATTTTGTTTTCTTTTTATTTGAAAAAAAAAAAAGGTGTCTTTTCTTAGGAGCATAAGGAGCGTAGAGCGGTCTTCACTGGCTCCATTGTAAAATGGTCTCACAACATTATGACAATGGTTTGATAAAAAGCTTTTTACTTTTTCCCCTCTCATTTATGCAAATCTACTAAATCTAACTAGGTATCCTTTTAGGTTTGGGTAGTTGACTTGGTTTGTGGGTTGCGTTTTGGCTTTGGTTTTTTCAGAAGTCCATAGATAATGAACCGTAGCTGGAAACAGTCTTGGAAAAGCTTGACCTGCTCATGTTAATTCTGTATCTTCTGTGTGCACAAGCAGTGCATTAACTCAGATCCCCAAACTTTCAATTTCTCAGTTACGTTAAATTCTTCTAAAAAGAAAATACTGAGTTATGTTAATCAACACTGCCTTTTTTGTTTCCATCTAAAGTCCTCTCAGATAAATTGCCAGTGGTCTCCTGGTGCTCTGAATGAAAGAAGCAATCCTTATCTAGTGCTTTACAGAATTTCATGGCTAGACAACAGTGCAATGTGAAAATTTATCTTGGTTAATTACTGTAGTATAGTGTGGAGGCTTCTATGATTTACAAAATATTGAATTTAGACCCCAGATCAAGAGCTCATCTTTCCACATGTGTTTTGGCTTTGAGGTACTCTTTCCTGATGTACCACAGCTATGAAACAGGAATTAATGTATCACAGAGTTTTGTCACACTGTGGATGGCAGGAAAGAGAAGCAGCATCATGGGATTTCTCTTAAAATTCATCTTAGCAACGTCTCCCCAAGGTGCCTGTTCCTTGGGAGCCACAGACACAGCAATCTCCCCCTCAAGGGTCTCACATTGTCTTTGTCTTGCATGACTTTTGCTGCCTGTGTGTCCTTCCCATGAAGGTGAGCAGTTATTCTTCAGGACATGTAGTTTTGCTCTGTTTATCCCATCATGACTGGCTCATTGGGAAGCTCTGTGCAGGGAAAGAGCAGCAGCTAAACAAACCTTTGTCTTTAGAGGCACTGTGATATCTGAGCTGTTGTTGCTTCCTGAACTCGAAACAATAAATTAATATATTGCCTCAGACATTAGGGAGTAATAACATAGAGCCGAGGGTCTTTAAATTGTTGCCTGAGGGAGAATTAAACAATACGTAACGCATACATACAGTAAACGTAAAACAACCTTAAGAAGAAAACAGAATTACACTCCATGCCAAATAGTTTGCTCACTGAGAAAATTACACACTTTTGAAGCTTTAACTCTTTTAAGAAATTGGATATTGGTTTGTGTGACTTGCACATTTTTCCAATTGTATTTGTATCAGCTTTCATATAGCACATTTCCTACTCTGATGGGTTAGTCCAAAGATAAAATATTCCTTATTGTAAACAGCCTTATTGCAAACAGCACAGAGCACAACTAATAGGATTCACTCACAGATCTTTTCCATCATTAGTATTGTATAACTGTGTGCTGTGCACTGAAAGGCAATGGTCTTTCGAAAGAAGGAAGTAAAGAGAAGATTGAGTCATGAACTCCATCTTGATGTAAAAAGCAAATGCTTTCAGTTCTGTAAATAAGGAAATATATTTGAAATTGAAAGAAGAAAAATGTTGTTTATTAAACCTGGTGAATTTTCAAGCTAATTTTTTTAATCTAGATAAACATATGTATCAGTGAATGAATATGTTGTTAATATATTTCCATTACACCGATTTTGATCCATAAACCTTCTTCTAAACAAAAATGCAAATAAAAAGAAAGACACTATAGATTTAAAACATAAGTACTATTCTTAAAGAAATTATGGATCTTAAAGCATAGAAATTTTTTTTCCTTCAACTTTAGCAAATATATTATAAAGATGAGATAGATATGTGTTTATCCTGCCACTCACCTTTAAAATGTTTTCAGATCCTCATAGAATGAGGCTGTGAAAGCCCTTCTCAGTCATGGCTCTTCGTATGGCAGAGCCTGCTGAAATACCTTAACCACCCTCTAAAGCCCACAGGACTTGTGCACCTTCAGGGGAATGTAGAGAGAGACCCTTCTGAGATCAGCAGGGGACTAAAGGAGCTGGTTTCATTTCCTATTCCTAATAATTTCAAAGACAGATGTTTGAATGCTTCTGAGGACCTAATGCAAATATTACTTCAGAGATATTCAAGGCACAGGAAATGTAAAACAAAGTGAAGTATAATTCACAGGGGTGGAGAATCAGCTTTGGGTTGTTGGTTTGAAAGCAGTGGATACATTTAACCTGAACTGCAGAGAGTTGTCCAGCTGCCTTAAAACTTGTCTCTTTTAATTATTGAAATGTTCTCTAGGAAAACTGTTCTAATAGCAAACAAGTGCTGCAAATTAGCACAAAGGAATGTGTAACTCTTCTCTTGCATGAAGGTGTAAGCGTGTGACAAAGCAATTTGCTTGCAGGCAATAGCAGGAAGTTGATGGTCTGCATCTCTTTCCTCTTCATACCATGCAAGTATGCTGTGACAGAATTATTCCTGAGGAAATTTCCTGATGCATTATAAAGACAGACTTTGGTATATAATGCAAACCAGACTGCTGGTTTGAACCTTGCAGCATGTGAAAGTGTTAGATTTTACTTTCTTGTTTGCACTTAGCTATGTGCAAACATGGCTCACTACAAAACAAACCGTGGAAATAATCCCCTGCCTCAACTCTCCCAAACAACGTTTTAAAATGTTTTTTTTCTCCCTCTTATACTCTAAAATATTGATGGATCTCATTCTAGCCAAAGGCAAGAAAAGGGGGCCTGGAGGATAACTTTTGCCATTCAGGCACTGCTGTAACTCCCTTTCAAGTTAATGGAAGTTCTGCCACTCAGTTGAGTGGAAATGGGATTGAGCTTTTGCTTACTGATCCCATTCTGATGCGGTCGAGTCTCCTGCATCTGTATGACCAACAGAAAAATAGGAAGGCCAATGTCAATAGATACTTTTTTTTTTTTTTTTTACACGGTATCAGGTGCCATAGGTTAAATGATCCTGACTTGTGTATCTTTTCATAGCTTACTCTGAAACAAGATTTCTTGTGCTATGTAAGTGGAGTCAGTGAAACAATATAAGTCAGCAATGGTGGATTCATGTTTCGTGCTTCGTTTGAGAGGCAGTTAATATAGCACAGTTCTGTGCACCAAAAGATGGAGATTGTGTGTTGTATCATCTCAAGCTCACATTTGTGTTATATTACTGTCGTGCTCGTAGAGAGTTGAAATTGTTTTATTTTCAAGAATATTAACGTTATAAATATGTTCTACATACATCTGTGAGTGTTAGACACCTCTAATTTCTGCTTGCCTTCTAGCGGGTCCAAGCTGATGGGGGGTCTTGTTTGTCTTGCTTTATAGCTCAAGAAATTTCAGAAAAATTGTTCAAGGTCTCAGGTTGAGTCAACATATGAGGACTAAATACTTGGCAGCTATGATTTTTAGAGAGCTGATTTTATAAAAATGGAATTGATATAAACTGTTGTCAGAAAAGAGTCCCCTCATCTCCCTGACAGTCCTAATTGTCTCTTTCCATTTCCCTTTTCGTTTCCTTTCTTTCAACTTTCTCTGAGAGAGAAAATATGTAGAATGGAGCAAAGATGAAAAGTGGAAGTAAAGAAAGAAAAACATACCTTTTTTCTGGTCTTTGCAGATTTACTCAAAGGGCATCGTAAGAATTTGTGCATGCGTATTTTTAACAACCGGTAACCTCTAGGGGATTTTGTACCTCTTTCTGAGATACTTCTTAGGGCCAAATGCTGGACCCCAGTGAGAACTGTATAAATATTAAAATGAGATAGATCACTGATTGAGAAATCAAAGTTATCTGTTCACATTCAAATTGTAACACAAAGTGAAAAGAAAGTTTTGGGATCCTAAGTTGTCCGTGGTGCTAAACTGCTTTTCGACCTTTCCCACAGAAATCCATGGTTTGTTAGCCTGTTCTAAAGAGGGCAGGACATTATCATGACTGAAAATGTGTTGCTTCATATTCAACAGGTCAAGTTTTCTTCAGATTGAGGTGGAACTGTGGCTCATGGACATCTGATGTGCTGGGTAAGTCGAATTTGATGTATCTTATTACATTATTACCACATGACAAATATTGATCTTGATTATGCAAGTGTAAGTGCAATTTATTTTATTTCTAATTTTGCATTTTCACCAGTGGCAGTGGAATGAAAATTTGCCTTTTTCCATTTCTCCCAAATGATACTTCAAAAGCAAGGTTTAAATTAATATAAATGACCATTTTATTTAGAAACAATATATATCAGGAGCTATTTAACAAGAAAAAAAAGTAGCTTCAATAAACCTTATTTCTTGAAAGAAGATGCTAAGATATTCTATTGTGAAAAAGAATATTTGAGCTTATGAGAAGACAGTTCAGAAAATCTGGTGTAATTGATGTGTAGCCCATGTGCTCATACATTAATAGATAATTGTTTGGGTGTAGTGATGGTCAACAGAAGTAAATTACTTAATGGCACTATTTTCTCTTTGGCTATTTAATCAATGTTCAGTGTTTAAAAAAGGAGTCCAAGCATGTCACTAAAATTGAGACTGAAGTAAGGGTAGAGTTTTATATTGTGCTGTTTGCTGAATGTTATTATTCACAGTAGTTGTTTAATACATCTACCTGCATCTACAGATCTTTTTGGTCTTATGAAACAGCAGTGTGACCAGGCAGGAGATTTGTTTACCCTGAAGTATGTGAGGCTGCTCCAGTGCTAAAGAAATAGTGAAGAAAACGTGAAAGGATTTGAGTTAAGGTTGAGTAAGGCTCTATAAACACTTTGTCACGGGGACATCCACCATGGAAGTGATTCCTGGAAGGGTTTTGGCAATCAGAAGTAGTTAGGCAAATGGTGTCCTGCTCTGTTTATGTCAATCAAATATAGATGCATTGTAGAAAAGTGTATTTAGTTATAGAGAGTTGAGCTGAAAAAGTTGGAACTGCAACTTAAAGTTGCAATAGAAATTTTTAGGTATAAAAAAAAGGAAATGATAAATAGATATTAGTTTCCCATCTCTGAAAACCAGTTTAGGAGATTGCTTAATGATGTCATTTTTCAAGTTGCAAGGTAACTTTTTCTGAAGTAATTTAGACAAGAGAGATATATATATATATTCCTGGTAGGATTTTGAGTCCTATTTACAATACATGTTGTTGTTTATATTAATTTTTTTATGGTTAGGATTTAAAAATGAAGGTAGGAAGAAAATGTCTGTGTGCTCTCTACTAGTCTGAACATAATGATAAATTTCTGAAATTTCAATTTTCATACTTCACAGTTCTCTTTTTTTATTAAGTTGTGTGTAAGACAGTTTCACTCCTTTCAGCCTGTTTTATTTTGATCACTTCAGTCAAGATATCAAATATGTTTGGGGATTTTAACTTGCATTTTTCATTCATATTGATACACACCATCAAATGCAAACTGGTAGCACCAGACTAACACTGGGATGAAGTAAATTAAATGCCAGGAAAGGTAAAACATATGATAATATTTTTAGCACCAGAACAGTTTGCCACCCAGACCTATATATCATGCCTATATAGCAGCTTCTAAGATGTCGGTACACTGTGATTTACAGCTCAGAAATTTGTCCTTTCCTAGATAAAATAAAGTTTCCTTTGTGTGCATGTAATACCTTGCAATTTATCATACAGACAGGCACTTAATGGAGTCTGAGCGTGAATGCCTCAAATGAGAGGCGCATTCATACTGCAGGAGTGCTTGAGAGAAATCAGTGTTACACATGTGTGTGCGTAAATGTGATTGAGAACACTGGATCAAATGGATATATTTTTCCATTCTTATGTTGCCTTTTATAATGGATTGGATAAATCCATTCTTGTTTGTGGGAAGCAGAAAAAGCATAAATGGTGCTGCAGAAATTGTGGATCTCTCCATCCTTGCAGAAAGGGAAGGATTCATACCAGAGAACTCCATGAGCTAACCTTTTCAGTGGAGGTTTTCATCCTGGTGTTTGTGTGTGTGTATAAGTATCTGTTATGTAGCATGAAAGATCAAGCTATTTCATAGATAGATCTTTCCTTAAAAGAGGAAAAAATCTAAGATCTAAGAAGATAATTTTTTTCCCCTCACTGTGACAGGAGCAAGTGTCCAATGTTCTGGAAGGTATAATCCTGAGGAAATGGGTTGTACCATAGGTTTACACCAGAAACAGAGTGACAGAATAACAGTCTATAATACACATTCAATGTTGTCAAACTAGAAATACATTGAAAATTTTTCGTAGTAGCATAATTAATGTCCTAAAGTCCACCAGGAAAACAGATGTCAGCCAGTGGATTTGATGTGCATATAGCTCATTATGTGGGGAAAAGGATAGTGAGGCTTTTATTGTTGCAAGAGGAACAGCACTATGATGGGAAAGAGAGGCAGGCACACAGGCAGCTGTTTCAGGAAATGACATTCCACCAAGTTGGAAATATGAAGGTGAGAGGGAAATGAAGAGCCCAAAAGTAAGAGTTCAGTGGCAGAGGTTATAGTGGAGGAGCTACAGAGAGAAGCTGATGGGGATGGGGAAACGGACAAATACAGCTAAAAACATCCTTCATTATCCCTGGTTCAGTGTCTTGGGTTCTTCTCATTGCTAGTGCTTAATTACTTATGATGGCAACTCCCCATTTTGATTCATTCTGCTTCTATTATCAGTTGCATGGCTTGAACACAGCAAAAGGACAAAGGAGATGAAATTGGAGCCATAATTGCCAAGTCCAGACAGGTCCTTTAAGGATAGCAGAAGAGAATAAAATCTATTGAAGGTGTTTGGGAAAAGTTGCTTCTCTGCTAGGGAATAATGCCAGTAACTGGTGTGTGGAGAAAACGGAGGACCACTATCCACATGTTCAAAAGCACAAGAGAGGTGAACTGTGCAGTGAGCATGCACTGTATGTGTAAGAACTCAAGTAAACTCACCTTTAAAAATTAGTCATCATATTGCTTTGCTTTTAAATTATTAGAGTTATTTATTGCAGTCATACCATGATATATGGGTGAGCAGTCATACATTGGATATTGTTCCCCCCAGGGATGAATTTGGAGTTTAAAAAGTTGAAAATAAACTTTCAGTGGAGACAGAGCTGAAAATGAAGCTATTTCTGTTCTGACAGTGTTGTTTCTAATAGAGGGTACTGCAACGTGCAGAGGCTCAGAAAGATGTCAGTAAAAATAACAACCTGACATTATATGTGCAGTAAATACTGAAGACTGGAGGCTGGTTTATTACCTTTTTTTTTTTTTCCCCAATGTGGGGGTTGTTTGTTTTAGTTTTAGTTCATGCTAATCTGCTTGATATCCCATTATCTTTCCCCTTTGGTTTCATGGCAGTGTACCAGTTTATGTTAATGGCTGTTTCTTTATTCAGTCTCATAAGGTCATCATTCGAAATGGTAACTTAGGTCAGGTGTTTACATAAGTTAATACCTCTTTTCTTCTATTATGGGCACACTGAAAAACTGAAGATCACTTACTTTGAACAAATACTAATAATATTATGTGGTAGTTTGAGACTAAAATGCAAAATTCAAAGTCTATTAGATTGGATATCTAATCATAGTTCATGATGTTAATATCATTGTTTTTGTTAAAAACAAAACAATGAAAAGCAGACAAAACAAGCAAATCATGACCAGTGAGGATTTGGCCAGTTAAAAAGTAAAAGCGCTTCTTCATGTCAAAACACCTCCAGAGCTAGAATTGGCGCCAATATACTCGCTGCTGCAAATATCAAGGTACATAGGTCTTAAAAAGGTGTATTGTAGTAAACACTGGACTATGTGCTTTAAAAAAATGTCTGTGTGGATGGGAAGTGGAAATGGTTGCTGAAGTACTCAGGTGGCTTCAAGTGACTACTAAATATGGTTTGTATGTCGACTGTTGGCCAGCTCTTGGATAAAAGTGAGGAGTCCTCACCCCATGAATGAGCCACACAGTGTTGGCTGGCTTGAAATGGCAGAAAACTCACTGTTGGACCTCAGCTAAGGTCAGGAGCCATGGTGTCAGGTCTCAGGCCATTTACTGAGCAGAGCTGAAAAACAGTAGGACCTCACCACTAGGTGGATTGCTCTTGTGCTGTAGCATTGGAAGAATGAAGAGCAGAAAGAAAGATAAAAAGTGCATGACTCTTGCATGATTTGGTTTGTGCATGAAACTTTTGTGTGTTTTCTCAGCAGTATCTCGTCCTGTGGAGCAACACATTAAGCTAGCTGATCATCAGCCAGGAGGAAGTCCTTGCTATTCTTTCTGCTTTGTTGCATCAAACATGGATTTTGGAGCAAGGCCAGGATTAAATTTTAATAAATGAGTTGTCTGTATTTTCTACAATGAGGGCATCTACAGTACTTTTGTCTCTCAGCATGTTGGCTAGGAGGACATATTTGACTATGGCTTTTCTCTGATATACTCATCCACGTATCCCTGGACTCAGATCTACACGTGTAGCCATATTTGTACTATACTGAATTAACAAGAGATTTTCTGTGAAACTCTGGTGTCTGCTTTAGCAGCAATTTTAAAGGGAAGAAATAATATCAAATCTTGCAGGTTATTTCATTTCCTACTAAATTCACCACAGTGCAAGAGAAATCTTCCTGAATAGTGGAGATAGTGTACTTCACCTTTTCTCAGTCCTCACTCTGCTGCCTTGCTCCTGAGGTTATTCTGAAGATCCTCTGAGTTTGGCTGGTTGTTCATGCCATGGCTCAGCGAACCAGAAGGCTCTCATTCTTGAGACCTCAACAAGACTTAAACATGTGCTGAAATGCCTTTTGCTGAACAATCATATAAGCATGAGCACAGATTGTAGTGTGGCCTTGTTATCATAAAACTTAACTTTGTGTTAAATATTCTGGTTTTGAAAACTGATTTGATTTTAAAAGCTCTAGCATACACATATGTCCTATGTATATATCATGAGGAAATGTCATTTTATGAGTTGCTACCACCACTTGATCGTTATCCTTCTTGTGCTCTTTCATTAGCTCATGGTAGGAAAAAAATGTCACATGCTATGACATTTTGGTGTAATTTGAGAAATCAGAATATGCAGATAGATATGACTTGTTTTCTGTAACTGCACTGAAATTTGCTTTCTGCAGCTGGAGAAGAAGAGAGCAACTGTGGGACCATATGTGTTTGAAAATGTGTAATTTCACAGTGTGGCAGATTTGGCTTGTAACAGGAGGGTCTTTCCCAGAGTGACTGTTCTTGTGAATAAGACTTTCCTTGACCTGCTGCTTCTCTTGAATGCCAACTCACTTTTGCAAAGCTCAGAGTAAGGGATGAGGGAACTGGAAGCTCAGGTCCTTCTGAGCTTGTGGCATTTGTATTGTGAGACAGTTGAGATCGAGTTCATTTTGCTAAGCTGCTCACCCATAATGAATCTGTCACAGCAACTTGACAACATATTTGTATCCATTTTGGACAGCATTTGCTGCTCAGTGCTCTCCCTGTGAAAGTTTCCAGCAGACCACAGATTTACTGTTAGTAACCCCTCCTCTCCCCCTCAGAATACAGCTATCCTTTCCATAGGTTGGGATTGCCTGATAATCCTTCCCATAGCGTTAATAGGCAGTCATCTGTTCCAGCCCTGCTTCACCTTTGAATTGGTACCAAATTAAGAGTACCTCTCAATTTGATCCCAATTTTCTCTTGTTCAGCTGACATGAAGATGGACCACCCAAATAATGGAAAAAAATGGTATTTTATGCCAGAAATGCTATTAGTTTTTTCTCTGGAATAAAAAATTTGTTTGGGTTTCTGGTTTATTGGTAATTTTTCAAAGAGTTGCTGGTTTGTTTCTGATGTAAATATGTGGTAGGGCCAGTGGAAAGGAAAATAATGGTATCTCATAAACTGAAAATCTGACTTTCCTGCCAACTGTGTCTGGGAAAACAAATTACCTTCAGAGACTGGAGTTGCAAACAAATGGAGAAATAAATGACTGTTTTTTTATATCCAACCACTAATGCTAAAATTATATAAGTATATTTAACCCCAAGTTCCGGTTCACAATTGGGTGTCTTATTCTACTGAAGACTTAGTTGGATCTGAAATTTCAGTCTTTGTGGCACAAGAGGATATTTTACCCTCTCCCTTTCTCTTCCCCCAACAAGAGGATTTTTCCAGTTCAAATCACTGAATAAACCTGCAGGAAGACATCCATTTCTAAATATAGTGAGCTGAGCTATAGGCATTACCAAGGCCTGGGGAGACAAATGAAAATGAAACCACTGACTCTTCTCTACTAATTCATCCCCCAGGTGTCTACTTTCCAGATTTCTTTTTCTTCCTTCCTCTCCTTCTCTGCTTTTCCTCTTTAGTGCTGCTTTTTCCTTAATAATAGTTATATAATGCTGTCCCTCTGTTGGGATGCATGCTACATAGTATAGCTTATATATGCATTAGTAGATTTGTTCAAATCCATATCCTTTCAGTTCAATTTAGAGACATTTTCCAAGCTTGAGTTCAAATAAACAGTGGTTTTTCCCAGAGAGGGCCAGGTCTCACAGAAATGTTCTGGTTCCAGGTCAGTGCATGGACTTTAAGTTTAATAACATGTCCTAGTATATTCCTTCTTCAACCTACACAGCCCTATCTCTAATAAGACAGCATCTAAACTGCTCTTTTTGTGTTTCCTGAGGCAGATAGAAATAATAATACTGGTCAAAGGGTAATGCTTGAAGGCACATTCCTTTTAAAAACAGACACAAGTTCAATGAATTCTGCCACCAAAGTGTGGCAGTTGAAAGTTAACTATCAAGAGAGAGTGAAGCTCACTTCATTCTCAACAAGGTCCGTTTAGCAAAGCTGATTTTTTCACTGGTGTAACTTACTGCAATAAATAAATTCTGTATTTGGTGCTTCTTTGTGGCATGTTGGTTTTTCTGCAGCACCCTCCTAGAGCTGTCTGTGGCTTTCTGACACTTACTGTTGGTCTTCCATTACCTCCCCTTGAAAATGCATATGGGAGACTGCCAGAGTATTTGACAAATCCACTACTCTTCAGAGATCTTTGCAGCACTTCCAGTGTGCATGTTAATTGTAAAGCTGAAATGAAATACCTTGGGCTGCATTGACCTCGTCATCTGTTTTTTAAATGGCATCTCCATCCCATAAATCCTCTTAGAGATAAATTAAAAATGCCTGTAGAAGAGATATAGCCTGAATGTAATAATTAAGCAGGTGCTAAGAAGCAGCCTATTATTCATATATCTGGGTTTTGTTTGATAAAAAATTTTCTAAAAAGTTATTACTTCTTGAAGAGAGACTTGACCCATCACCATTTCCAGCTGCCAAAGCACAAAATTGAGTAGTTGGAGAAAAATCTTCTGAAAGGGACCAAACATCATTAGAGCAGAAGTTTCCTTCTAGTCAAATCAGTTTTAGGAGTAGCTTCTTCCTTGTTAGGCAGTACCACTTACATTTTTTTGTCTGAATGCTTGAATGAACTCTGATGGGGCAAAAACCTTCTGTGAGTAAAAGGTGCAGGTGAAAGAGCATTGCTTCTATACCAGTGCCATTTAAAATCCGTTTTTAGTTATGCCTAGAGGATAAGAACTATTTAATCACAAGCCTGTGGTTAAGTAGTGGCGTATCAGAGACTGTTGTTCACAGATCATTCAAAGTGAAGATTATCAGTCCAGCCCAACCTTGCAAATGAACAAGCATGCAAAAATTCTGATACCATTTATAAAATGGAAAATGGAAGCAAAACTAGGACATTTATGTAGCGTGGCAGTAAATTCAGATATTTAGCAAGCAAGTTCTGTAGTAAGTTTACTATTTTCTGCATAGGGAAAGTAGCCAACTGGGATTTTTATTTTGTTTGGGTTTTTACTTTTTTTCACTCTCTAAACTGCTTCTCATGAAATTATGATCACTTGCAATTTTGGAGCAGAAATATCACACAGGGAATAAAAAGCCTCAGCTGCTTTTTCAAAATGAAATAGCTGTGTCTGAAAGGACTCTGCCTAGAGAGCTTCTAGAGGGCTGCAGAGCACGCTGGCTCTGTGTGTGCTGTGCTGGAGAGAGAAGAGCCTGGAGCCTGGGTAACGTGGGGTTTTCTGAAAAGGCGGTGGCTGGAGAGATTTCAAATGCTTAATTGTCCTCAGAATAAAACTTTTATGAGTGGGATTGATAAATATTACTTTAAACCCATGTGTGAAATCATGACAACATCACTGGAGAAGGGCCTGTGTGACAGCTGTGATTGCGCTATCACCTGTCAGCCGTGTGTCCCAGCTGCTGGAATTAGAAGCAATTTGGGGCAGACAAAACCTGTGCCATTGTGTTTTGTACTGTGCCTGGCACAATGAGGCCCCACTGCTACCTGGCTCTGCTGGGCACTGTCAGTCTGGGAGCATTATAACAGCTTGAAAATTTGTAAAATGCACAGACAAGACGTTGAAATAAAATGGGTACTGGAGCAGTGTGAAATTGAAAAAGCTTTTGAGAGATTTCCTGGTTAAACATTTGCTATTCTTCTGTGTTGTTTCACTACTCTTCTGTGATGTTTCATCCTCCCAAAAATGTACTTTCTCATAAAAATGAAAAAGTATGCATTTATTTCTTTCTGTAGATAACATGAATGCAAAGTCACAGTCAGGCCCCATTGAAGGTGGATATTTTTCCTCCTTCCAATTTTCACATTGTTAAAGGCATCATTTTAGTTCAGTATTATGCAATGTGCTAAAATCAACAGAAAAGAAACACCCTTAAGCATTTTTTGATTTACAAACTACATTCTTTCAGATGTATTTTTCTCTGAATCTGGTTATGGCATTCTCCATTTTATGAGTGGAGTCTCAAACACTCTAGCCTTATTTTTTATGCTTTCTTTTGTATGAAAATAAGAGGTGGAAATTCCAAGGTGGGATATTGTTTAAATTACTTCAATATTTATTTTGAATCTTGAAATTTTTAAGATTGTCATCAGTACGTTAACGAGCTTCTTCCTTTTGAAAATGTTTCCTTTACTTATAAAACAAGGACTCACTTTTTTTCTTGTTGGGATTAGCTTTTGAAAAAAAAAATGTAAAAAATTAAAGCACAAAAACAGTATAACTGTTTCCTTGTTATCAGGAATTTACAGTTAATCAATCTCTTAAACTGCAATGTAGTAGTTTTCTCCACGGATACCATAATGCAAATCTGTGAGTCAGCAATTAGGAATATTTTCAGTATTTTCCACACAAAATACTTTCCTCATAATTCCTCTACATGTTTGTAGACTGTCTTGGAAGACTGTCTTTCCCATTTATACCTCTCCAGTTGCCTGAGTGTTTGAAGAAGGGCTAAGTCCTTTAACTCCCCCATAGTGTCACCCATTGGCTTGGGTGGGACCACAGCAGCAGTCTTGGAGAACCTTCTTTTTTCAGTGGCTGTCAATGCAGCAGTGTAGACATTTGGAGGAGGCTGAGTGCACTGATAGATTTGATTTGCAGGAGAAAAGAATTTTGAGTAAAACTTGATAAAATGGAGTGGTTGACAGAAAATTTTATTTCCTTAGTTAAGTCCCTGACATCTTTGGGCAAGGATGATGCTGGAAGCCTAAGTCAGACCTAATTGCTTGTACCACTCAGCTAAGAGTTATACAATGGGGGAAGAAGAACTTCCTCCCTTCCTCCCTCATAAATTAATCCAGGTTTCTCACTTCTAGGGCTGAAAGCCATCAGTATGAACATCTGTGTCTTTTGTTCTGACTTGGGTACCTGCAGGGGGTCTCTTGCAGAAACCCCATATCTGGGAATGATCAGTGTGGGGGAAACAACAGTTGCCTATCTGAAGAAGGGTTGTATTGTACCTTAAGTGTACTTAAATGTACACTGTATTTACCAGGAGCATTTCTGTTAGCTGGAGTTGTCTCCCACATGTACTTCAAACGCTGGAGATACTTCAGTGTGTGGCATGGTTTTGTTTTTCCTTCGAAGGTTTTGAAATCTCTGTAGAGCTGTTCTAAGAAAGAAAGAGAAAGAACCCAATGTTTAAGTATATCAATTATTTCAATGCATTTAAAACGTTTTTAAAGCATGCATTTCACAGTCAGCATTGTTTTGTATACTCCAAGATTGTTAGCAGAACTGAATGGGAGCATTTTTGTTTGAAGTGATGGAGAGGTTGAATACTCTCCTTTCTTTGCCTTCCAAAAGACTACATTGCTTTTAATTAGCTGTAGTCTTTTTGCTAAGTGGAATGAAATTTCCCAGCTGTGTAGGAGATGTGGGCCAGCAGAAGGTGTTGGAAGCTGGAAGCACTGAGGCTGTTTCCAACAAAAGCATTCATGAGCCAATCTCATGTTGTGAGTAAAATAGCAGTGAAGTGTTTAGCTCTGTTTTCAGATCTGGACTGCAACCACATCTTTCTCTGGCCAAAATGTGCTGTTTCTGGCTTTTAAACTTAACTGTAATAAAACATTATTATTGAGAATTTTCGTATTTCCCAGTGCAGTTACACACTGTGATCTGAGCAGCAGTGCCATCCCTGTATTTATCAGGAATACCAGCTAGCATTTTAGCTTGATCCTTCCCTGATGCTTGCTTGGCAGGTTAATTTGGGTCTTTCTCTAGAATTATTCATGGAAGATCAAATGGCAAAATCAGTGAGGCCCCTTCTGCAAGCTGATGGTCTTTTACTGTGTGCATCAATTACATTTTCTGCTCTGTTGCATAGTTGTGCTAGAGCTGAATTCAGACTGAGACCACACAGTCTCCTCATGCTTACAGCTGATTTTACTGTGTGCTGTAACTCATGCATAAGTGGACTGCATGTTTAACTTCTTAATTGCTTTTTGCCATCTAGGACTTCATTTGGAAACATGAGCTGGAAAAATGTGTGGAGAGTGATACAGCTTCTAAATTTAACTTCTGAATTGTGATTAGATTTTGTCTCCTTTTTTGTTGAGCACAGTTGGTTCACCTCCTCAAAATAGTCACACGCAGTGATTTAGCACTTCTGCACAGAAAAAGATGTCTCTTTAGTAGTAAAATCAACAACCACATTCTCTCAGGTGTGCAATCCCATCATGGCAGAAACAAGATAAATGCTACATTTCAGAGTATCTTGTAGGAAAAGAGCAGCATAGAGCTAATTCTTTAATATCCTTCTTAGCACACAAAGTATATAGATTGAATGCTCAGGCATTTTATAATATGTGTATATATGATCCTACAGTAAAAGAAAGGTACACTATTCTGCTGATTTTATAGCTCCATGAGCATTACAAATGTTATTTTAATTTTACCTTCTGCATATCTACTTATGCAGGATGAAGTACTCTTTGATTTTAAGCAATTCACTGGAAAATATTTTTCTCAATTTTTCCTGTTTTTCTTAGTTACAAAAGCACTGTAACCCTAAAAAAAAGGTGATTTTCTTACTCCACAGTTTGACTAGTGGAAATCAGGTGCTGGCATGTCAAAGACAAATCATTCTCATATATATATGTTATCAGAATGTTTCGTTCTCTAGTTCTTTTTTGTCTTCAAGCCTTAATTATTTTTTTGCAACATTAGTTAAAGTATTAAAATGAGTCCTTTAAATGTGGATTGCACAGAACTGGCCAGCTGGCTAATTGGACCAAATGATTAAGGCAGTGAGAGTTAACTCACATGGCAAAAAAAGGTCTAGGAAAACTTAATTTTGTGCAGTGATCTTTCAGAAAAATAGAAGATGAAATTTCCGATTCAAATAATTTTTAAAACATTAATATTTGGAACCAACCTAGAGTACACATATTGCATTAATGGTACTGAAATTAGCTATTAGCATTTAGACAGTAGGTTTTGGAGCAGTGCTGTATATCAGTCCCTGAAAATTTCTCTTTACACTTAGTAACAGTCAAAATTGAGCCCCAGTAAGAAAGAATAATGAGCAGAAAATGTCTTATGGTGCTACATATCCGCTTGCAAAATCCATGGTGTGTTCACATATTGAAGTTTGCATGTTGGTCTGGATTTCTTTCTCAAAAGAGAAAGACAAAAATTACAAAAGGAAAAAAGGCCAGTAATTAAGAGTAAAACACAACTTCCAATTATGAGGAGATGAAGTTCACTGACAGATTTCACATTACGAGAAAGATATCTGAACAATTTCCCAGAGTTTTATATAACCTTGAACAGTGTGGAAAAGAATGCAGACTGTTTATTCTGTTTCTTATGGTGAAAGGAATCAGGGTATCAAACACAATTTTTCAACCTGGAAAATTTCAAAAAATTTTAAAACTGTTGGACATTCTTTTACACCAGCAGCCTGTGAAATCGTGTAATGAATTCTTGGCAAAAGCCCCCTGAAGCGCTATCAGAGCAAAGGTATAGACACAGACTTTGACTTGGGAAGTCCCTTGGCTGATGAGGAAATATTGCTGCCATGCCCTTGCTTATTTTCTCTCTCCTTAGGCATCAGATGCTTATAGTGGTAGTCAGAGGCAGAGTAGTGAAAAATAGACATTGCACCTGACACTTTTTTCCTACCAGTATCATGCACTATGCACATATAAGTCTTTTAAAATAAAAATATAATTTAAGGACTGTTTGCAGTACTTATGTGCTTGATTTAGTAGATGAAGGGAACTGGTTTTATCTAAAATATAATATCTGTATATGTTTCCTGAAAAATTATTAAAATCAGAAGTGAAAGTGTATGTCCAGACAGAAGTTATATATTGTTGGCTAGGGAATATCTGTTATTAGTCTGCCAGTCTAGGTGCTGATTTTCTTTATTATCAGCTTCAGTATCCTGGTTTTACCTTTTGAGCACACAGGGCCCAGCAGTTCTGATGAACAGGGTCAAATTGCGTGGGATACAGTAGGAGCTCATTTGCATTCAGGTTGCACAAGACTGCGATTGCTATCCTTTCTGAGAGAAACAATAACGTTTTACAAGACTGATTTTTAATTGCATCCCTTACTTGGGTGCAGAGCAATCTCTGGAGGATGCCTTTTCTCTTCTCAAAATAAAAAAAAAAAAGGCAATGCAAAATGATCATGTTCGAGGTAGAAGCAGTGTATGTTTGGAACTTGCTTGCTAGCTTATCTTCCTTGTTTATTTTTAACTGAAGAAATACTGTATCTGAGGCAACCTTGCAAGAAAACAATGGGTTTTAAAGAGATCTTTCAGTATAAGGGAATAGGATTTTTTTTTATTCTAGTTCTACAAAGCAAATAATCATGATTATGGTTTCATAGCTTCAAAGCGAGGTAACTGACGTTTTATTCTGTTTTGCAAGCTCTTGGATAAAGAAATTGCATGTATCATATGATTATATTTTATTTCATTAGTGGTATAACTATAATAAACTTAGTATTAATAAAAACCAGAATGCATGCAACAGGGCTTGAAAGCAAAAGTACTTCTAATTCACTGGGCTTGTGTTTCATCATATACCTTGTATGGAGACCCATGAGCTACTACTAAAGCCTAAGTGAAAAAAGCATGTTTATTGTCAATGAATTTGAACTTACAATGCTTCCACTGTGGAATTTTTAAAGGTTCTTAATCTCAAAATGATTGGAAAAATTGTGTTTGGGCACCTTCTGTCTTCAGCTGTTTTTTGCCAATAAGCGACAATGTTATGTTAGACAAGAAGAGGCAAAGGGGCTCTCAGTTCTTGTGTGCATCCACACCCAGCTTGGACTCGGTGGGGTACAGTGCCAGCAAGTCACATGGCATCACTGATGCTTTGTTTTGAAATAATTCACTGCTAATTAGGGATGTTTCCAGTGCATGACCTGACTTGAAATGGAAGCAGTAAATGCATTAAAATTTTGTGCTGTGTGGGTCCCCTACACCAGAGTGTAGGTGTGGGTTTACAGCTCTTGGTGAAAGATGATGGTGCAGCTGAGAGGCAGTAGAACATGGAGCTCTCCTGTAGGTGCTGATGTCTAGTGAATTTGCTGAAGACCTGCCCCAGCCACTCTTGGTGACTGGGATTTGCTTCCTTGCATTCCTGCCAGGTATATATGCTATTCAGAAATTAACTTTCTTCCTTTTACTGATAATTTTCAGGGTGCAAGATGGTGAGTTGGTTATATCTTTTATTTCACCTAAACAGATTTGGTCTACGTGGAGTTATGTTCTGCATAGTGCAGCAAAAGGAAGAGTTTTTCCATATTTATCCACGTATGATATGATTCTGTGGGTGTTTATTTACTAAGGAAGTTGTTGCATGGTATTTAAGTTGAAAGTTGGAGGTGGCTCCAGCGGTTTTGTTCCATTGCACTGGCAAAAACCCTAAATATTTTTTGGCTATGAGAGGAAAAGGAAAGAAACACAGAAGTTATGGTAGTGATTATTCTTCTCTGAGAATTCAGCTTATGGCTGGAAGATTATTTAGTGGCTTATGCCAAGCGGAATAGCTGCAGTAGAAGACAGAAAAGCAAGTAGAATATTGATCAAACCAAAGCAGCCTGGAAGGTACTGTTTCATAAAAATCTCTTGTCTGAGAAAAAATGTTTGGATATTTCCCCCTGGAAGGTGTCAAGGGACAGACAGAAAGGTTGTTTTGTAATGTTTTTTCTTTCCTTTGGAAAACATTTCTGATAGGAAGCTGAAACATATTTTGAAGGAAAAACCTCCCAACTGAGTTTGATAACTGATGTGTGAGGACAGTAGTTCAAAATTGTGCCTCTCTCTGTCCAGACAGTCGAGGCTTTCAATTTAGAATCATATAATAGTTTGGGTTGAAAGGACCTTTAAAGGTCATCTAGTCCCATCCCAGTGCAATGACCAAGATCATCTTAAACTAAATCAGAGATGCTCAGAGTGCCTCCCAGTCTGATCTTGATGGTTTCCAGGGAAACAATTCCTCTCTGTGCCACCTGTTCCAGTGTCTCACCACCCTCCTTGTAAAAAACTTCTTCCTTATAACTAATTAAATTGATCTAATTTGGTACATGTAGGTCTGAACTCTAAAGGCAGAAGTTCTGAAAGATACCACAAGAATTGTCTTTATAAAACTTTAGTACCAAAAATGTAAACACTTGCAACATTTTGAAAAAGGCCAACTCCTAACTCTTACAGGAAACAAATGCCTCCTAAGCAGTTTTGCCGATGCTCGCGTACTTTTTTTGGCTGTCATTTTTCAGATACAGTCATATTTGTATGCCTGATAATGCTACAGCTTATCTGGTGATATGAATTACTCATTCTATAAATTTATGCAACATAGGAAAAACTTGGACACCTGATCCTAACTGTATTATTCAGTTCAAGATGGTTCCCCTTAGTTGTGTTTATCAGGACTCCTGTAAAGTTGTAAACCTCCTTGCAGGTTACAAACTCCTTTTCTGTCTGTGGTGAGGTATGAAGAGATGAAAGCACAGCACTGTCTGGCTTCTAGGTCATACTGCAATGCACATTACTGATATTAAATAAGAGATGAATGTACAGCTAATATTTTCCCAGTTCTGCCCTTTCTTGTGTTGAATGGATGAGGTCAGCTCTCCCTGCTGAGGCAGGCTCCTTGGAAAGTCAAAACGGTATTGCCTGAGTAAGGAAGAAAGAAGAGCATCAGAACTCTGTTTCTGTTCTGCAGAATACTAACAGAGAAAACATAATATGCCATTACAGAAAGACTTCGTGGCTGATGCTCAGAAAATCAAAGTAAGTTAAAAATTACACAGATGCAACCTGACACTTACTTTAAAAGCAGGGCTGTCCAAGAGTCTGTTGAGTGTACTAGACTTAGAAAGGAAGCAACAACAAAAAACAAAAAAAATAGGCAGATGTTATGATTCTAATAAAGGCTATTTGATATTTCACTTGTTGTCTCAAGGAGAGAATAAAAAAGTATATGGAAATTTAATTTATTTCATAGTACTGGTTCTAAACCTATCAGGTTTTGTTTCTGAATTTTATAATCCATTAGTAACCTAAGTGCTGTAAGAGATCACTAAAAATTGTAAAAGCTTTTAATAGTTGCTAGATAGTATGATCTGTATTTACTGCAAATATTTAATTGCAATTAAAATCAAAGGCATTTTTTAGAAACATGAGGTGTTAGCAAAAAGTTCTGTTAGTACAAGTTCTGAATGCTATTACTATTTTTTTTCTCTGTTAAAGTCCTAGCTATAAGGATTTACAATATGATTTAATGAAAATTCCTCTGACATTTGAAACCGGAGATGGAATGTTTTTGAGGTCTAATTCCGGTTTTTCACTGTGGTATGTGGCATCCAGAAAATAATTTCTGCAAGCTTAGAAATTGTAGTAGTAATTGTCTATAATTTGGTTTCCTTCTGATTGCTCTTATTGGAATATATGTACATTTTCAGGAAGGATTTAGTATGATGGAAGCAACCCTTCCACCAAACTTAATTAATCAGTCCTTTAGGTGACTAATTAGATATGCTGAATTTTCAGTGAGGTGTGTTGTTTCACTCTAGGTCATCACGCCTATCATACCCAGCTGATATCTGTAAACTGAAAGAGGATGTTGCTACAGTGCATGGTTCCTAATAAAATTCAAATTAAATAATCACCTCAATTATAGATCAAAAACTCAGGTTCAACAATTATCCAAAGAGCTTCATTGTAAACCCACCGTCATGTAACTACTCCTTTCTCTCTCTGTCTGAATTTATAGCTGTCTCACACAAGACATAATTTAGATTTAGTTTAAATGGTGCCCTAAGTTGCTTCCATTATCTCAGCCTAGAGCAACCTGTGTCTATTCCTGGAATATGATTTCATTATTCTTGAACTGTGTTACCTACAGTGTATGCTATCTTTTCTACACTGAACATTTTCCAGGAAAAGCTTTTTCAGTTCCTATTAGTGCTGAGACATTTGAGTCAGCTAAACATGGAAGGAGGAAGACTGTGTCTGATGTATCCATTCCAGTTCTGGTAATTATCTTTGAAGAACATTCTTATTTATTCACAGATTATAGCAAGTTTTTGGGATGTCCAATTTTATATTTATAATACAGAATTATACTGTATTGTGTAGATTGAGATATTGGTACTGGTACTGGGTGGAAGAAGGAACAGCTGAAAGCTTTTCATACTCCTGAGTCACTGTCACTAAAAGAATACCTATTTACTGGGATGACATTTCTGGTGAAAAGGTTCAGAGACTTGATCAAAAACACATGGAAATTCCTTTCTCACAAAGGCATTTAATTTTTCTTGTAAAATACCCTTGTGTCATAAATGATTTCCCTTTTTGTGATTCAAGCTCATTTTGATTTGCTGCTGTTATCTGGAAAGTCAGATTTCTATAAAATAATGGAAATTATTTCTCCACGCTTATCCAAAAATGCATCTGTTTGAATGCTGCAACTACGCAGGAACTCTGGACAGAAGCCTTTGGAGTAAGGGGCTAATCTGTGTGGCAGAAGAAGTAAGAGTAAAGAACATATTAGGATCACAGATTATTCACATAATAACCACCTGAAATCAGGAGTTCTTTACTTCTAGTAAAACTTCTGAATTTTGGTTTTCCTTTGTGTCATAATGTTTTGAGAATTTGTAGGTACAGCTGAAGCGCTAGACATGTGCTACTGACAACATGCCTAATGGAAAAGGTGTGTACTGGCTTCTGGGTGCTTTCAGAAGAGAATTTTTCCTTGGCTTTCAGTGGAGGTACAATGCTAGCAGTGCCTTTAGACTGAAAAAGTCAATTTATTGATCCACAGTGCAAGCATAGAATCCTGTATTTTGGTTTGGAAGGGACCTTTAAAGGTCATGTAGTCCAACCCTGCTGCTATGGACATGGATATATTTAACTAGATCAGGTTGCTCAGAGTCTCCACCCAACCTGTCCTTGGAGATTTCCAGGGATGGGGCATCCGCAACCTCTAGGCAACCTATTCTAGCATCTCACTACATTTATAATAAAGAATTTCTTCATAATATCTAATCTCAACCAACCCTCCTTCAGGATCATTCTCCCTTGTCCTATCACTTCATGCCTTTGTGAAAAATCCGTCTCCAGCTCACTTGTAGGCCCCTATCAGGTGCTGGAAGGTGCTATAAAGTCTCCCCAGAGCTGGCTCTTCTCCAGGGTGAACAGAGTGAGCAAACTCTCAGCCTTTCCTCATAGAAGAGGTCTTCCATCCTCTCAGCCCTCTTCGTGGTCCTGCTCTGGACTTGCACCGACAGGTCCGTGTCCGATTATGCAGATTAGCTCAGATGGGCAGAACATGGTGCTAATAACACCAGGATCATGGACTGGATCCCCACACGGGCCATTCACATAAGAGCCAGACCCAATGATCCTTGTGGATCCCTTACAACTCAGAATATTCTGTGATTCTATGTCCCTCCTATGCTGAGGACCTCAGAGCTGGAGGAAATTCTCCAGATGGAATCTCATGAGTATGGACTGGAGGGGTCTCCAAGGGGTTGGTAAAGATTTGCTAAAGCCCTACTGATCAAAGGTGAAGTGCTGAGGCTGGAGCAGCTTCTGAGGCTGAGACCAAGCTCAGGAGAATGCAAATTAAGAAAAGGCTGAAGGGTTAATTTGATGTTCTATCTGCAGCTGGTGCCTCGAGTCTCTGTTGGCACAGGCACTAGGAACAGGAGTAAGAAAGGAGGGGGTTAGTGCCGTCTATCAAGGGGATAGTACAGTTAATTGGAAATTAATTTACAGGCAGTGCTAGCAGCCCATCAGTGCTGCCATCTGCATAAGTGACAGGCGAGATCATTCAAGGCAGAGAGAATTACTTATCCTGGGGCCAGGAGGCAGAGTGCAAATGTGAGACTAGTCCTCTCTTTCCTAAGAGGGCAATCCTACTGAAGCTACAGTGTTTTTCCAAGTGTCCTTGGAATTTTGGATCCGATCACATCCATACCTGGTTGTTCCTGTTTCCTTTTCTACTTCAGAGAAGGCTGAGCAACGTAGCATGTGGCATCAGGAGGGGTCAAGAGGCAGGGACGTGGCCTGGCACTGTAGAGTTGCTGCTGCTGGGTTTTTCCAAACACAAATTGCCCAGGGGAAGGGGATTTCGTCCATGGGGCCAGAAAGATTTAAGAGCTGGTGGAGTTCACAGTGCTAACACAGGAACTGGTGTTTTATTGTGTGGCTGTGTGATTTCCAAAACCCTTTAAGCTTAAGATGTGAAACCTCTTAAGCTACCCAGCATGATGTGCTGTTTGTAAAGATTTTTTAGCTTTTCAAAGCTTCCATGCTTTCCCCTCCATGACTCCTTAAGGATTTTAAAAGAGCAAAATGAGTGTAACTCAAAAGTAGACAGGCAAATCTATTTGCCTTACCACCAAAGAAACGGAAGTGATGGTTGTGCCTGAAATAACTCAATCTGGAATTCTGTCATCTTTGAAATTTATGTTTCTAGCTGCCCTTTATGCTCATGTTATCTTTCATGAGAATGTGGATAGTCTTGTATTGAGTATGTAGTCTCAAGCTGCTTGCCATATATATATGGCTCTGTGGGCTTAACCAGTAAAAATTGCCCGTTTATAGGGAGGCAAGTAGAGCCCTGGTACCTTCTCACATGTTGTATTTACTTCAGTGGTTGGTTTGAACCACGATGTAACACCAAAGACCCAGGTTCAGTAAGCTGCTCAGGTATGTCTTCATGACCTGCTGACCATGAAGGCAGTATCAAATTAATACTAAGCATGCATACATGTACTTTGCTAAATGAGACTGATTAAAAGCTCTATGGTGTGATCAGATGTATTTAAGTTGAATTCCTTCTACTTCACTGCCAAATTACAGGGGTTTTTGTTGTTCACTGAAAATTATTACTCTTTTTTTTACCCCTCTGTTTATTACACAGATTTATTATTATTATTGTTATTATTAATATTAATAGTAATATTTACTAAGCTTACTTAAGTAGAAACTGTTATTTAGGATTTTGAAAGAGAAGAAAAATAATTACTGTAAATGCAGGAAAATTTTCTCTTTCCCTGATACATTTGAAATGTAATTTTGTCTGGCAATTAGAGCCTATGAGAGACTTACTGGCTGGGTACATCAGGTTATAGCCATCATCAAACAGAGTCCACTTTAATTAATCTGATTATTGTACATTTTGTGGTACTCTAAAATTGTTTAGATTCCCTGACATTTATTAAGAATAAACTTCTCTTTTTCCTAGGGATGATTGCATGATGCAGAATTATTAATGGTTAGTCATAAGGAATTAATCAAGTTAGAGGCAACATGAAGTGAGGGAATGAGCACTGAAGCAGCAGTTAGGTTCTTATGTTAATTTGATACATGGACCTGGAAAAAAATCACTTACTGCTCATCATGGTCTCTTGATTTTCCTCCAGCTAAAGAAGGAATATTAATATTCATCTCCCTACTTTACCAGTTTGAGGGGAATTAGCTAATACACATTTATATATAAAATGTTAGTGCTTTAAAAATGTAAATTTTATTTTATCAAATGTTTATATATGTATAAATATGTGTGTGTGCATCCAAATAATTAATAAGGAAACTAGAGACCTGATTATGCTCTTTCTATCTGTAGTTGCCAATGCATAAAATAGGAAGGAACATTATCTATTATCTACTTAAATGGCTTCTATCACCAGCAGGAGAAGCAAGGAGAACTTCAAGGAGAATTAATTGTTTTTTCAGGCCTTAGATATACATGTAATTTAAAATTTTACTTGCTCTTAACTACTCACTGATTTATTTAGAGTGAAAAAAATCACATAGATTGAAATATTGATGTTTTAATTTTATTTTTTTAAGTAGTTTGCTTAAGATGACACAGTCCAGAAGGAATCTAGGAGCAGAATTTGTTTCTTTTGGAGTCCTCATTTACTCCATGTAATTGCAAGGCTTTGTGACTGTTAAATAACTTCAGTTCACCTGTAGTGTAAGCTTATTTAAATTAAAGGCTCAGGCTCTGAGATATACCTTTTTTATTTGTGTAAAAACCCATGTGCTTTCATTCCAGTGAAGTACTGTGATATTTTGACCACAGGAATTCTTTCCTCCAGGATGTGAAATGCTCTTTGGAGAAAACACTGTGCCTTGAAACAAGACAACGCCTCAGTTGTGTTGTGTGTTCCTCATTAAGTAATTGTACTTGTTTGAGGTAGCAAATATTAAAAGTCATGGAGTCATAGAATTATTTGAAATAGAAGGGACCTCTGAATGCCACTGGTCCAAGCCACTGTCCCCCTCAGCACCTGCATTAAACAAGGCTAGCTTCAAAGTTGGAACTAATATCAGACTTACATCCTGTTATTTGGGCCGTCTATAAAATGTCTATTTTTTCTATATTCCTCAAAATTTATTGTGGTGGATTTCTTATCTAACATCACCTGGATGATGACCAAGTCATCGTCTACTAATCCCAGTAACGGTGTAATCCACCTGAGTCGGTCCTTGATCATGTTGTCTAGATTTTCCTGGACACCAAGCTTTCTCAATATATTTTGGAGGTATATTTGGGGCAAGCGACAAAATAATAAGGAAATATTTGCCTTGAACAGTGCCTAGATCATTTGACTGAGTTCCAAATAGCAATGTCTGCAATATTGTTTTACTATAGTGCAATCAAAAACAGTTTAGTATCCTATTTTGAAATAATGTTAATGCTCAGAAAAATAATGTTTATGTTCAGAAAAAGAGTTGTGCGTGAGGAAAAAAAAAGCAACAAAAATGAACAAAGCGAACAAAAAAACCCCAAACCAAACCTATTCCAGGAGACTATTTTAGGCCCTTTGTTCTTACAGTTTTTGACTTTCTGAGCTTTGCCAGCTTACTGTGTATGCATTGGGAATACAGGTTTATTGCTTACATAAAATTTTGTAGATTATAAACTTTTCCTGGTTGACCTTGCTTCTCCTTCTGCATCATCTAATTTAAATTCATATTGTATGCACTCAAAATATAGATTTGGTGAAAACTACTGCATTGGGCATCCATTTCTTACCTCACAATTAACCACATCACTAAATTTGAGCTTGAAGGTTCTTTCACAGTCTTTAATGCATTGTGGCTTTATCTAGACAACAGTTCAATTGTTAGATACAGAAAAAGCATAAAGCTGTCCCATTTTAGAAGACTCAACAGGAGGGTGATGGGTCAGGACCACCAGAACATACTGAATATCAGTCACAGCAGCTGTCTGTAGGTTTACTAAGGTCATCTTCCGTTGTCATCCCTTGGACTGAGACTTCCTTAGCAAGGGGCTGCACTAGACACTCAAGGAGCACGTATTTTGATTTACAGAATCATTTAGGTTGGAAAAGACCCTTAACCCTCAACCATTAACCTAACACTGCCAAGTCCACCACTATGGATCATGTCCAGAAGTGCCACATCTACATGTCCTTTGAACACCTCCAAGTGTGGGGGCTCAAATGCTTCCCTGGGCAACCTGTGCCCATGCTTGACTGTGGGTGTTGGAGCCTGGGAAAGCAGAGTTGTCCCAGGTGTTTGAAGGAAAACAAGGAAAGAATTAATAACAAAAGTTGCACCCGCTGTTGTTGACATTGTATGCGTGTGAGATGTGATGTTTTGGTAAAAGCATGTTTCTGATAGGTGTTGCTTTCCTTGGACTAATAAGCTGACTCTATTCTTGGGTCAGCGAAGTATTCTATAAAATGTGCGTACTTCTACAGTAATTCTGCTTCTTCTACCTCTGAGAGGAAGCCGTGCCGCTGTGATTTCTTCACCACTCCTACAGCTACAGCGACACTTGACTATCCCTTTGAAGAAATCTTTCTCAATATACAATCTAAACCTCTACTAGTACAAATTAGGCCATTTCCTCTAACTTCTGCCTAGGGAAAAGAGACTGACCTCTACCTCACTACACTCTCCTTTGAGGTAGTGATAGAGAGCCATAAGGTCCCCCATCAGCCTCCATTTCTCCAGGCTAGACCCTGCTATCTCAACACTTCACCAGCTTCATTGCTCCTCTTTGGATGCAAAGACCAAGAATCCAGCTCATGTGTTCTGAGGTCCTTTTGTGATATGAACCAAAGTACCAAACCTACGTGGAAGATTTGCTTCAGAAGTGCACTACTGTTTCAGATCAGGACGCTGTTGCAGGTCCATCTTAGACATTTAACAGATTTGCTCACAAGGTCTGTAAGTACCTGTCAGGTAGTCTTAGGATTGGCCATGAGGTAAACTAAGGTGATGAATGGAAGGAGTCATCCCCTAGATTTTTCTTAGCATAAGTAACATCAGAAGTAGGCCCTTTACGTTTGCTATTATGGCAGATCAGAACTATGGGAAACCTGAGCTTCTGTGCAAAGGAAAGCAGTCAAAGTAAATAATTCTTCCTGGAAATTGGGACAAACTTGTAGTTAGAATTAAAACAGAAGTTGTTTCAGAAATGCTCAATGAAATTGGTACAGAATATCTCTTTCAGTCTTCTGCCAGATCGAGCCCATTGCAAGCACATGACATGTTTTCTAAACTCAGTTATATCAGCTCACAAAACATTGACAGGAGCTTTGTTCCAGCAGGCTTCATGCCTCATTGTGTATCATCTGTTCTTCTGCAGCCAGCACAAACACATCTACAGTGCACAGTGTGCCTTGGTGAATTTCCGGGCAGTCGGTGCTGCAGCCTCAGTGCTGCCTGATTTGGAACATGCTCCTACTGCTGAGTAAACCAACAGTGCACAGATCCAGCTCTTAGAACCATGGCATTATGACTGGGGGGCACTCACATAAATCTGCTTTCATTCTTTGGTAATGCTGCTTATTAAATGTAGAGTCCTGATTTCTCATAATAATGTTTGTTAAAGTAAATTTTAATGACACTGGGGTGGGCTTTTCTTTCCAATTTTTTTTTTGTGGCATTTGCAAAATGGCTTTTTAATGAGTTCTAAGACAGGAAACTATTATCAGTATTAGTCGTTCATACTCTCAGAAAACTCATTTTTTTCCTGAACAGATGATATGCTGCTTTCCTTAGGTGTGAAAATGCAAGCAAAATACTATGCTTTCAAAGCATAAAATGATTTCTGCTCTGAAACAAAAAAAGAGCAGAAAACAGACATAATTAACAATTTGAATGTTGAATAGTTTATAAAGTGAATAAAATTAAAGTTTAAATGCATACAATTTTTTTGAGATGAGTTTTTTTCTAAAGGTATGTTTTTAGCCTGAGCTGTTAAAATATTGAGTCTATATTAATAAGTTCAGACAGATTGCTTTCCTTTCCACACACAATTACTACTGGCTTTACTTAGTAGCATAGATATACAAAGACATATTTTAGAATCACCTATTACTTATATTGGAAATAAAGGGTTTGATATTTTCTGAGGGATCTTATGACACAATATTTATGGTACAGCTGATATAATGATATCTTTCAGTGGAAATGTTTTGATCAGTATCTTCCCTGAAACCAATTCAATAAGTTACTTCTTAAAAAATACATTAATATATCTGTTGACTCTTTGGACATTGACCTGTAGCCCTCAATAATCCTGTGCAATGGTATTCGGCTTTTTCAAAGAATTCCATGAGCTGTTTACCCCTACGCTGTATCACAGTTGCATGTGGTGTAATAAAAAATCATGCTACTGAAAATATTTTATGGGTATTAAAAAACTTACCTAGAATACTTTTTTTTACTGACCCCTTAAAAATCATGGATTTGTTTTTTTCACTTTGTAAGCAGCAGGAAACAAAAAATACATCTGAGATTAAAATATATTTCATTTCTCTTAAATGATACACGTTGAAAGAAATGAAACATAAGCAAACCTTGTTACGCAGGTTTTATTTAGTCTAGTATTGTCTTAGGAGCAATTGCAATACTTCCAATTAGATGGTGAAATGACAGCTGAAGATAGAGGCAGTGAGCAATACTATGCAGAATTAGTAAATTCAAGGGAAAGCTCAAACTTTGGGCAAATCCAAATCCCTTCCAAAATGAAAGACTTGAGGTATCTGAAGCACAATTAGTGTGGATATGCATTTCACATGCTTCTGCTTTACAGAAATGTAGCCACTTTCCAATAGTCTGGTCACTGTGTACAGTATAGCTGTAGTGTTTGAACAGCCTATGAATATACAGTCAGGATTCAGAGTCAGAAACTCAGAAATTCTCTGTAGTGTTTCATTCTAACTATATCTCTCTCTTTTTTCCCCTTTTTCCACTTTTTTTTTTTTAATAATCTTTTCCTATCCTTAAACCTAATTTACTAAGGAAACAAGACTCTCATGACCATTCTCTGGATGTGTCTGAGAGCCATCTCCTTTATAAAACAGCTTAAGGCAAATTTAACAGAGAGGTGGATTTCTAAAGCTCTTGAGTAACAATGACTGTCACAAGAAGAGGAAGCCAGGCTACATTTGTGCCCTCACTGAGCAGAAAACAACTAAAAAAATTAACCTATATTGAACACTAGGTAATGCACATTAACCTTGGGAAATCCGTGCTTATTGGTAATGATTCCCCTGATTGTTTTGTTTATTATTAGCTGCATTAGACATTTTCTTCTTATTGCAGATAAACTGTCAGTTTTACATCAGTCTTGGCTGTGTTTTAAACACATGTAGTATTTTATATATGCATACATAGATGCATATATGTCACCTAACCAAAGTATGTTCAGAGAACAGGAAAACTCATCCTATTTCCCCTGTGACTTCAGACAATCTTAATTAATTTTCTAGTTTCCAGGCTGAAAGGAAGCTAATGAGCTTTCCATGAGCTCACTGGGTAACCCCATACTGCTTTGTGTAGAAAATGCCTATTTTCACCACACGTATTTAAGTCTGGTTCCATGTGAAGAGCAGTGCTTTGACAGATGTTGTTACAATGATTGAACTAATGTGTTCTTGGCAAGAAAATAATAAGGCTAATAGCATAGAAATATTTACATCAAAAAGCGTTCATTGGTGGTGGGACAAATAGAAAAAAAAAACACCAAAACTTAAATTTGGACAGACTGCCCTAACCTTTCCATTCAGATGCTAATGCAAAGTACTGCCTAAACAGTTACATGGATGGCAGTATTTATTACACCTTCTTTCATATAAACTATTGAAAAGTTGTTCTCACTTAGCAAAGACTACTGAACAGCAGTAAGCCTTGCAGGGTTTTCTAGCTGAAATTATTGTTGTGTTTCAACCTATATTGCAGTTTTGGTAGAATTAACTCTGTATTGTGTTGGTGCTGAGGTTGAAAGGTAATTAATAATCTCTAAGAATAAGTATGACCTACATTAAAACAGTCAGCTGAAAATTCCTCTGTTGCAGCCTGTCAGGAATAACACATATTTTGGAATAGACTGCTGCTATTTATTTTTTTCTATTTGTAGCAATGCAGTGGGCTCACTGTTCTGAAAAAGGGCTCTCTGGAACTGAAGAAATGTCCCCAAGATCTTTTGTGGAGGAGCCTCCCTTGATGTCTAATGGGAGGTTTGCATGTGGTAGCACACCAAGCTGTATTCCTGCTTGTTAAATTTCCAGCTCTGGATTGAATCTCATCAACAGTCTGTTTCTGTTTACTCTTGGCTTCTTGCTGAGCACAGTTAATGCTCTCCTTGCAATGTACCTGTCCAAATTGCTCATGCTGCTCATGCATGGGTGGATAATCGCCAATGCTGGCATGCTGACACCACTCTTGAGAACTGCAGCTGCATGTGCAGCCATGGACTGAAGGAGCTGAGAACTGTGCAAGAAGTTCAGTGACCAGCTGTCTGTTAACTGTTGTGGTGTATAACAGGATGAAGAATTAGACCTGGTTGGGCTCTGCTCTTAACACTCCTGGCTAGTGCAAGGGAATGTGTGCCAGGCTGCATTTGCAGTATAAAAGAGAGGTGCATGAAATGGGACAGAGGCTGGCAGTCAGGCCAACTGGAAAACCCTCTGCAAGAAGCACAGACACGTAGAAATATGTTTAGAAATAAAGGACAGGGGAAGAATCACATGCATATCCTCTGGATCTAGGATTGGAGATGGATGCATCAGTTGTGTGGTACCTACTGTGACTGTGTGGTCTGCAAGCACAGCTCAGGGCACTGGGTGGAGACAGACCAGTTTTTTGGCAGCAGTCCTGTGACTGGTAACGTTCTCCAGTGTTTTTTTCTAAAAGAGCAACTCTGTTTTTAAATTCCAGCTGATTACAAGCTGGCATAATTTCTTTACCCCAGAACTAGTTTATTAAAAGTGGTCATACAGCCCAGGGGTAGTATTTTCAGGAACAAAATTTCTAAAAACAGTAAGAATTTGTTTGTGTGAATTGCCAGGCTAGTATGTCAAGTATAGGAAGAAAAAGAGTTCTGGAAGAAGGACAAGAGTTCAAATATGCTTTTTAAAATTTATTTAACTTGTTAATTAGCGATGTGTATTGAGTCAGGAAGTCATGTTTCTGTGGAAAGAAATATGAGACTTGACAGATGTTCAAACTATTTGGGTGACTGGTGTGTGGAACAGTTTGAGTTACTTTTGTATAATTTTAACAAATGTTTTTGTATGTGCATGCACAAAGACTATATTTTTGTTTTTACAGTAAAGTAAGTAAAGCAAAATATTAATGTTCTTATTTGCAGAAAAAAAAAATTAGAGGGTTGTAACACTGAATATGGCTTCAAAAACCTTTCTATTTTCACATTGTTGCATCCTTGGTTTACAACTGATTCATGGCAGATGTTTTCTAAGGAAACCAAGCAGGTTCATGCATGCATGGATATTGGTTGAGTTTTACAAGCAAATGTAAAACCCCAGTGATTTGTGAGTTCCTGAAATGTTTCATGACTTTGTCACCTTCTTGCAACTTGAACTGAAGTGTAGTACAGAAGATTGCGTGAGAGGTATAAACTTGGGCAGAATTTGATGTGTTTTAGACATGGAATTTAGTTCTCCCACTTTGCTTCATAATTCTCCCATCTAAGTAATCACAGCAATTGGTCAGTTGCTTTGTGTGGGGCATAAATCCCTATCTAAAAGTATCCAAATAGAAAAGGTTATAAGTGAGGTGCAATTTTACAAGAGAGAAGAAAAGCACCAAGTTTGCTGAGGAAGGTCTGATATCTGTCAAAGTATGGAGCATTTGGAATTATGTTAAATGGGTTTTTTTCACTGAAAAGCACATGTGAAAGATATCAAAGGGCATGGCAACATCTGCTGCAGTAAACAAAGTAGTTCTAGCCTATACCTCTCTTATTTGTAATTGTTTAACAATGGAAGATTATGCTGAGATTTTTTTTAACAGTTTCTGAAGTTTCTGGTTGAACAAGATGACAATTATAATGAAGCCAATATTCTTGCATTAATGAGTGGTAGACTTGCTTTACAAGATTTCTGGTTGTGGCTTCCATTAGCATTGCTCCCAGATAGAAATGAAAGGGTTTGGCTGTATGGGTTATATCTCTTAAGTTCAGAGGCATTCCTTTTCTGTGATAGTGTCCTCACTCAGGGCAACCAGTATGTATGGAAAGGGGAGGGTGTTATTTTACACAGCTTGAGTTGAATGCCTCCTGCAGAACCAGAAATTTCAAGGTCTTCAAAAAAGGATTGATGCCTTTTAAAGAAACTCATGCCCTAGTCTGGTGAAGCAAACAGTCTACATCACCAAACACAATAAGGAGTCACAAACTATAACATGATCTCAGTGACACTGATTTCAAATTCATAATTTAAAGTAACATTAAACAATAACTAGCCTTTATCATGTACAGAGCGGTTTCCTCAATTCTTCATGCCTGAAACAATCTCATGCCCTCTCTCAGGACCATTTTCTCCTTTTCTGCATGCAGGAGCAAGCACTGTCACACTTGGCACTTGCACTTAGAACTCCAAGAGCAGATGAACAGAGCCCTGCAAAGCTGATGCAAATACCAGTGGAAAAATCAGGTTGTCAAGGGAATGTTGAGCAACACGAAGGCAACGGGTTTATCCTCTCAACAGATCTGCTGCCTTCATTGGCACAGGATAACAGCTTGATATGTGCTCTCCAGTTCAAGCTTCCATCTTGTCAGGTAGTGTGCAGCCTCTGAGCCTTTGGGGCAGCTCTGACAGACATGAGGCTTGCACAGGTGTTTCTTGCAGGTGTTTCTTTACAAGAAGTAAATCCTTACCTAAATATGCCACCTCAGAGGTTGTGGCATTCCCTGTTAACTGTTTTTTAAATAATTGCTCAGCAGGAATTATTTAAAAAGCAGCAAAGTCTTGAGCTATGAATAGAGATATTCCTTTTTAACTTAAGAATAGCACTAATGTATGTTTAAAGAAGTTGAAACCTAGTTATCCTGGATGATTTTATACTCTGTTTTAAGCTATTCCTTTCTGGGATGCGGAATAGTAACATAGTCACCTGCAAAGCTGTTTTTGTTTCAAGATTCAAATTAGGATCTACCAAAAATGTTTGATAATCTAAATTTTTGTTTAACTTTTATAAAGTTTTCTCCTCATTCTGTCATTTTCTTATTGTCCTTTCCTGTCACTTCTGGTGTCTTCCTTTGTAGAGGGAAGTTGAGATGTCACACCTCAGGATAGTCAGGGAGCTGCCATGTTGATATGAAGGCAGCTGGGGAAACCTCTTGTCTCTGAAAGGAGCCAACAGTGGGTAAGGATGCTCAACCAGATGAGCTGAGTACGTGGAAAGGTTTCTGGGGAGCAGGGATTCCTCAGACTCTGGGGAGTGGATCTGGGAATCTGGAATAACAGATGGGCCTGGCTTCCCCAGCAGGATGCAGGGTCAAATCTTTGGGCTATAGAGAGGGGAGGGCTGATGAAGCAGGAGTCCAAGTTGTGCCTGCTGTATTCTCGATTTATGGAGTCATGACCATGATACTAGGATGCTGCAGTGGGCTTTTTGATATAGAGCTCCCTTTCCCACAAGCTACCTTAGGATGAATTTCCAAAAGACATTTTGGAAGTATGAGTTTGGAGACATAAAATGTCTCTCCTTTCCTCAACCTGATCTTTCATCTAACTGGGTTACTATTGTTACTCACCGTTCTACAGAATTTCTTAGCAAAACCATTTCCTGGGTTAGCTGCATATAATTTCTCTTTGCTCTTCTGAGGCTTCTCACAATGAATCTCTCGTTGCTGGGATTTATTTGTTCATATTTTTATTCTATTGAGACTGTCCTCTCTTTTTCCTAGCTCACTATTACATGAAACCACACTTCTGCTGAAGCATATAATACCAACCAGGGACACTGTTCTGAACTGGATGCCTTGCTCTGTCTTACCCAGTGTTTCACTTCATGTGACACAGTAAATGTTCAGATGATTTTTTGGGAAAATCAAATGCAATATTTTTCCCCATGGCCTTTGTTCAACAGATGAGTCACTGTCTTTTCTCTAGTTTTTAGCCTGTTATATGCAAAATTACCTACGGGTAGGTTGTTTTCATTTCAATAGTAGTTCATTCTTACATTTTAGGGATCCCCATTCAAGATTTGAAACATCTGCAGTGGGTTCTTTCCAAGGTCACAATAGATTTATTTATTTATTTACTGTATGCCTTGTTTTTGGTCATGGCTTAAATGCACGAAAAATGACTCTGCTGAGATGAAGGATAAGTTTCTGTGCCTTTGAGCATGGCACCATCACTGTCACTTGTCCTAGGCACCTCCCAATTTGACCAGAGAAACACAAACACTTTCATCTGCAGGATAAAAAGAAATTAAATATGTGCTAACCAAGTGCTAAAGTTCCTATGTTCCCTGTTTATTTTTTTGGTAGCACATTGACCTCACTTTCAGACTGCTAAAGCAGTGCTTCTGAATAAGCCCTATACCCAAATTATTGTAGGTTCCTAATTTCAATTAATCAAGCCTCACTAAGATTGTGAGCTTCTTTTGCAACCGTCTCTGAAAAATTAAATGAGTGAGTACTGTAGAAGAGTTGGAAGATTTTGGTTTTAGTTTGGAAAACACTGGCACTGTTTTGATAGATTATTTTTTCCCTTTACTATCTACTTCACTTGCTCCTGCTATGATTTTCTTTAAAAAGCAATATTGTGTTTACCTAGTAAGTGAAGGATAAGTTGTTCTCAGCTGTCAAATAGGAAACTACAATTTGTGTGTGACCTAGAAAGATTTAATGGTAACGTCTTTTTCAGTGTCAGATTGGAAGGTTGGGGAAGCTGGGAGCAATTTGTGAGATTTTAAAAGGAAGCTGCTTCTCAATGCATGGAAAAATAAAATTGTGTGAGAGAAAAAATAGATCTTTCATTACTTGATAGAAAGCAATAGGGAAAAATAGAACTTTTTTTCCTTCAACTGGTAAAAAGATTTCTAAAAGCAAAGTAGCATAAGATAGATTTTTATCTTAGAGTACCAGATATTGCTTTTTCTCCTAAGTGGACTACCCAGGAACTACTGTACAAAAATCTTCTCTCCGCAGAACAGGTTATGGGGGATAGTCAATTCTATGCTTGCAATTCCAACTGGATGGCTGAGTTTACTACACCCTCTACCTTAGATTTGTGGGTGCAGAGATGCCCAAGTCACTCATTAATCACTTTACCATATTGACCAAGTCCATCAGGCTTTTTTTTAGGCAGACCTCACTGGACATTAACACCCAGATAATTATCTATTTCTATCTATTCTTGTTTTGAGTAAATACAGGGAGAAGGTTACAGTTGAGGAAGTTTGTACCTTATTACATGGTGACAAATTTGTTTTCAGCATAGTAATAATCTTCAACATTTCATTAATTTTTTCTCTCTACACCATGAAGTGCCATGGCATATATTTATTAAAGTTGTACCTGAACATGAAGAACAATAGTCTGCTTTTCTTGCTTTGACCATGAGTGCTGTTATGTCATGCTGCAGAGCAGAATTGCTAGGACTCTTGACTGTGAAAAAGTTGGAATCTTGTGGACATGATGTTGCTTAAATATACTAGTTGGCTGCACTAACTTCTGCATATAAACTTTTATAGTCTGCTGAGTGCTTATTCCTCTTTAACATTAACCTTAACTATCTGTTAAATTCACTTTGTTGTAGTTAATAACCTGTTTTTATACTGATATATAATTAAATAGCATAAGATGTTTGGGGTTTTAAAAATATTTTTTAAATTTCCTGGTCATATAAGTATTAATGCCTCTGGTTGTATGAGTCCTCTACATTCGATTGTGAGAATTCTAGGACTTATTATACTCTGATACTTCAGGGCATCCATATAATTCTCTTCTTTCTCAAGACTATGAATTTTATACTCTTTTCATTATATCAAATTGATGGTTTGTGCCTGTAGACATAGACTTACATTACATAGATACAGATATCATTACAGGAGTTTTGTATTTTTTGTTCATTGAAAAGCTTTTGTCTTAAAATGCAGTAGCTGTTCAACTGATATTCTCAAAAGAACAGTTAGTCTCTCAGACAAGGTATCTGATTTTTTTACAATGCCATTGACTGCACATGAATAATGTATGATTATGTCAGTCGACCTCTAGTATTACTTGAAGACTGAAGTACTTAGAAAATCTATTTAATGACATTTTTAGCCAAGCTGCATTGAATGCTGTTGTGGATGATGTAATGTTCTTGATAGCATTTGGAAAGTTGCTGTTGTTAATTTATGTTTGTACAGCTTCTAGCCAGCCAGTATGTTTAAGCCAGCTTGGTTATCTTACAGTTGGGACTTTTGGCAAACCATAACAATCAGGATTTCCAGAAGTAGTGCAAGCAGACTCTGATTCCACTGACACATATTTGAGTAGAATAACTCTAGATTTCCTTAGAGATTCTCTCCACATATCATACAACTGAAATCTGACTCCACTAACCCTGGTACTTCAGTCAAATAGACAGCAATAATTGTAATACAATTCAAGCTAGAATTTCATATCTGTATGGCACAAAGTCTGAAGAAAAGTAGTGATTAGGTATAGTGTTTGCTTTAGGGATCATTTACAGATTTTACTAGAACTCTGTGAGCAATAAATAATACATCCATATCTTCAAAGCAGAGCTACATTATGAAGGCAAAACAATTTTTTAATTAGTTTTGAACTGAGCACATATTAACAGGACAGCTTTAAAATTTTAACAATTTGAAAAGGATAGTGACATTCAAAATGGTAGGTATTTAAGAAGCTGGTATTGACAGCAAAATCAATGTCAGAAGAGCATCTTCTAAGGAAGTGATAGGAACTATTATGTGAGCTTTTGAAAATAATTGAGGGATAAGCGATTATTAATGAAGATTGATTTTTCACTGCTGCTGAAGATTTAGAGGTATTTATCAGGAACAGGGCAATTAATTTAAAAAAATGGCATATTTACTGTTGACAAAGTTCTGTTCTGGAGCTTTGCACAACATACATGGGCATAAAGAGTTCTTAGGATGGTACCAGCAGAGAAGACAGTTTTTTTAATAAGACTGAGGAAGAAGCAGGGGATTTGACAGTCTCCAATGTCCTGAATAAAGAATCTTCATTATGTTTGTCATAACCGAGTCGTATTCCTCCTGCTGCAACTTCTGTATGTCTAATCACACAAAGAGGCAGGAGGTTTTACCCTGCTCATTTCCTTCTTCACTCAAGAGCAATTTGGTCTGAGATGATGGTGATTCACAATGCACTTTATTAGAAACATTAAATAGAAAAAAGACAAATCTGTGTCCCCATATACAGAAGCCATTAGCAACTGATTCTCCAGGAGCCCATGAAAAGATAAACAGGAATAAAATAGAAAATTCAGGAAGATCTCTGAAGTGAGGGAAGTCTGACACAGTACAGTAAGTTGCAGATGCATTCACTTAATATATGCCATGTGCACTGAAGGTGAAAATATTTGGAATTAATTTCTCCTCACTAAAAGGATGAGACCTGAATAATGGTGTCTTTCTTGCAGAAGTTAATGTAATTCCTAGACTGGAGGTAACCAATGAATGGACATGCTTTTAAAGGAGTGTGCAGAGACCTGATGAGAATGTGGAAGTCTTTGAAGAAAGGCATTCACTCAATAGGTATTTTGAGTTCAGTATGAGTAAGAAAAAATAGATAAGAAATTGCCTGGTTGCTATGACCTTAAACAAGGACCTTTCAGATGAAAGCCCACCTTGATACCATCAACCCACTTTGGGTTTAGCTTAGCTTTAACCTAGCAGAAATGGAATATTCAGTACTGTCTTTGTGTGGAATATTCAGTACTGTCTTTGTGTGGATCACAAGGTTTTAGAAGCCCTAAAAGATCTAAGTAAGAGTCAGTGCCTTACAATATGACAAAATCAATGTTGAACCCTCAAGTCCTACAAAATGTTCTTTACTACTAACAGACAGATACGTAGTGATTGTCCAAGCAACAACATTTTCTTATGTAAGGAAAAAGTCTTACGTAGCATTGCTTGTGATCAACCTGAAGATTCTTAAAATTACATTCATTAAAGATGACCGCAGTCAGGGATTCTGAGATGCCTCGACCTCTGAATCAGTGATGTTGAAGTTAAATAGTTTTACTACCTTCTCTCCTCAATGCCTTTTGTGTATATTTAGCACACTCAAAAGAAAAAAAAAAAGAGCCAGTAGATTCTAGTTTCGGCACTCTGTGGCATGCTGAGTGAATGAAGGGTTTTTCCCCTTGTCCTGTTAAAACAGTAGAAAAATTCAACTACTGTTTGCTATAAGGTCTTAAGAGTAATTGTCAGTAGAAAAAGAATATCAATACTAAAGATTAAAAATTGCCTGAGATATAAGGAACTATTTCTCTTGTTTCCCTCCTTAGTAGTTAGGGTAGTTAATTTTTGTTACAGTTGGATGTAGATGTTATTTTACTTCTTCCACATCTCTTCCATTGCAAACATGGATGAAATTAATCTATCATTTATGTCTTTTCTTAACCTGCCTGAGATATGCTTTCATTGTTTAAGTAGAGGATTTGAATGGCTACAGTGGAGATAAGTGGCATAGTGTATTTAAGCTATTTATGATCCTCTTTAGGAAATCACTTGGTTTGCTACTATGATGCCATTCTTGGCACTGCTTTCAGGAGCACCAAACTTTCAGCCTGTGTTCTTGGAAGAAACTGTTAACATTGAGAGGAATAGAGAAGGATTAAGCAGTATGTGGCTGATCAAAATTTTGGTGGAGGGGAAGCTGCTTGTGAGTCAGCAGTGTGCTCTGGCAGCAATGAAGTTGGGTAGTATGTGGGTACACATAAACAGGACTGCAGTTAGACCAAGGAGGAGATTATTCCTTTGTTTCTTGGGCTAATAATAAAAGGGAAATGACAAACTGGAGTACATTCAGTGAAGAATCACCAAGATGGTTGGGAAACTGGTACATTTGCCCTGTTAGGAGGGGCTGAGGGAGTGGGACTCATTCACCCTGGGGAAGAGTGGAAAGCTAACAGTGACCAGTCAACACCTACTGAGGAGGCTAGCAAGGAAACACAGCCAGGCTCTTCGCTGAGATATATGGTAGGAAAATGAAAGGCAAGCACTGTGAACTGAAAAGGGAAGGTTTAGACTGCTAGATATAGCAAAAAGCTACTTCACCTTGAAAACAGCTAAGCATGGGAACACCATTGCTGGGAAGTCTTCGTTGTAGGAGGATTTCAAGGCCTGCCTAGGAGCCCTGAGAAATTCAGTCTGACCTTATGGCTGATCCTGCTTTGTGCAGAAGATTGGTCCAAAGACATCTGAGGGCCCTCACAACTTGACTGACCCTATGACCCTCTAAAATAGAAGACTTCTGCAGAAAGTCTTAAAACCCCCTGTGAGCCATCTTGTGGGAAACTGGGTTCCCCTTTCCATAATCTATTACTGCTACATTTAAGATAATCTAAAAATGTAGACAGATAAACTGGGCTTTAAACATGTACACCTGGGGTCCTGTTAGACCTTGGAGCTATGTGTGCTGGACAATCTAGGCCCTATATTTCCTGGCTGCTTCCTAAAGGCAATTTAGGTAGAAGCAGACAAAGTTTGGATCAGATTCATCTTCCTTGCTTGCTGTCCAGTCCTTTTGAGATAGAAAGGGACCAAACACAGTAACGTGTATCAGTGATGCATTGGAACAGCACACTAATGCATTAGTCCTCACAGGGATCTAGTTACTTGAGATGTCACTGGGCTGAGGATTTTCAGATGTGACCAGGTTTGAAATGCAAACAGTATGATTAAAGAAACCAGGTGTCAGTTTTGGGAACCACACTTTTCTAGCTGGCCATTAATGTGTTGTAAGCCAAAATGTGGAACTATGAGTAACACAAAATTACGGGTTTGCAAAATAGCAATTAACTGACTCCTATCCTACCTGGACAGATGGTGCAATGCTACTTTGGAAGGCTGTTTGTTTCAGAGAAGCTTGGTACTGATTTTAAAAGACTCCATTCTCTGGCACTTTTTGGTATTTCTGTGTAGTCTAGGCATACTACTGTGTCCACACTTACAGCTTTGTCCTTCTCTAACATTTGCTGTCTTGCTGACTGCACCTTCATATTACCTTTTTAAATTCTTTACTTTTTATCAGTGAATTATTTTATCAGAAAAAAAAACCACAGCATTTGCATCCTATTAAGAAACACTGAACTCATTCTTTATGATTGGTACAATGATGACAATCATTTTAATTTGCATGGAAATTCATTTCAAAGTGTCTAACAAATTGGTATATGGTGACAGGTGAAGAACTGTAATTTCATTACTAAATTGCGGTCATTTAAAAGGGTCAAAATAAGCATCTGCTTAATGACCTCGCTCTTGCAGAAAGCAATGTGAAAAGTTTGAAAGAGAGCAATTTTAAGTGTTTCCTTTTTAATACATCTTAATATAAAGAAAATCATCTTCGACTAAATAATAGTTTCCAGAATCCTTATGCAGTTATGATTAAGTCCTCGCAGGATATAGTAATGCTGCACAGGTATTTGCTGGAGATATTAATATATCTGTCTTGCAGTACACTTGGAAGAGAAGTCACCCAGCAACCTCAGATATCATGTGTGTAGTGCCTTCAGTCATGTGTGGGAAGACTCAGGGAATCTAAATAGACTAACTGAGGAGATATGAAGATGGCCTGTTTGCTCATAATCTTCACTCAGAAAGGAATTAAAAGCAGATGGTAAATCAGAGGTTTTCTTTGTCTAGTCACTGGAAAATTATGCTCAGGAGTGAGGTTTTGAAGATACACTTGTAATCAGAATGATGTTTCATTTCATCTGCTGAATGTTTGATGGCAAAGTATGTACAGGGATGGAAAGAACAGATAATTATCTTAAAATGGTGAGTAATACATCAACTCTTCCCTCTGAGCCAGCTCAAGTCTTTGTGAAAGTGTAGACAGAGCTTGCTACTCCTGATGCTGTCAAGGGCAAGATGTCAGCTGCAGTTGCCTAGTGGGACCTTTCCTCTGTCACAATAACCATGTTCTCCACCTCAGCCTCCCTTTCTGTGGCAGCAGCAGGACTGAAGGGCTGTTCGGGGGAGAGAAGCTGCATGTGATGCTGACATTGCTGGATCCCTTCTCCAGCCGCAAACGCCTCAGTATCCTGCTGCCAGAGACATCTTTTACTTATACCTACTGTCTTCAGGCTGGCTGCTGTAAAACCAGTGTGGACTCTGCGTCATGGAAAAATTAGAATAGATAGCTCTTCCCTTGAGGATATCTGGTTTCAAAGGCACTTCCTGTGAAGTTTTTTTCCCTATTAGATTTTCCTGGTTTTGTGTGAACTGAAATGCCTCCATGGAATTCCAAGGCATGAAGGGGAACAAGTGACTTAATTTATAAAGTAAATCTTGTTGTGGCAGGTTAGCTTTCAGACACAGAGAAGCAGACATTGTTAGTGAAGCTGGTGCTACAGGAATCTAAATATCTCAGTGTGAATTTCTTTTTAAGTCTCCAATATAAAAGCTTCGGAAACCTAAATACAGTGGACAAAGTCTAAGAAAGAGTTAATCAAGCAGAAGACATCCAATAAAATCTTATTATATGACTTTGTCATTTAGTTGTTAGTTTGTATGTTAAAATCATAGATAAGTAAGCCATTTTCCTTCCCTCCATGTTGTATTGAACCCTGTACATTTTTCTGTTTCTCACATCAATAGACATTGTTCCAGCAGAATCATAGATTGTTTAGTTTAGATGGAATTAGATGGAATTTCAATTTCCTATAAAACTAGAGAAGTCCCTAGTTCTGGAGGTGAGTTGCCTTTAAATATTGTTTTGGCACAGTGCTAATTGTATGCTAGCCAGCTGATTTAGAAGGCAACTTTTGTCTCAACAATAAAATAAACTACTTCATATAATTTCAAGATAAATAATGGATTCTGTTCATAGATGTCTGCATGTCTGCGTATTTATACTTATTTGAATATCCATATACAAATTTGATTTCTGTGGTTGAAGAAATCCTCAGGATGATAGAGCTACCCATGGAGCATAGTCTCTCTTGCTCTCTCTACTTCCTCCAAGGAAAGACTACTGCTTTTTCTTTAGTCCAGCTGATATAAAGGCTTTAGGCTTTAATTTAGACTGTCATGAGACTCTGAGGCATTGGGTGGATTTAAATGCTTATGATGTCTACATTTTCAGAAGCAGTGTTTTAGAGCTTTGAATTAGAGCAACTTTAAGCTATGCATTAGGATGAAGCAGTTGGACAAATGTATCTGGTGCTTCTTACACTTTTTGAAAGCTGAACACTTCACAGCTGCTCATGAATGCACCATGTTTCTATTCCAGGGTACACCTCCTGGCTATTAAAATAGCTGCAGAGCATGCCCAACACAGTGTTCAAAGGCTTTGAACTTTCCTAGGTCAGAAGTCTTTCAAAAGACCAGGAGAGCTAAGCAAGGACCATGTGCTTGGGCAAGGAGCATTTCTCACATCCCACATAGTTTTGAAGTAGCCTTGTTGAAAAAGAGTAAAATGTACAGTCTGGTGTTCTACCTCTTTCATACAGAAACAGATGGTGGATTTTTTTTAAAGTGTCCCCTAAAGGTATGGATTTTACATCTTAAGCTGCATTATACAGCCTCTCAGTTAACAAAGTTAAGTTTTGTCTTTAATATTTAGGTGTATTTTGTACCTGACAGTGCATTGAGGGTGGAGGCAGAAACCGGGGAGAGGCACTAAACTGTGTCACTCCACTGAACTTCCATGGAGTTGTGTTTCCTGTTGAGGAGGATGTGATGTCACATTTTAGAAAGAATTTTGTTTTGCTCTTCCCAAATTTCAACTCTATAGAGTAGTTATAAGCATTAAAGCCATGTTTTATTTCTGCAGGGATACAGCTCAGTCTCATTCTATATTTAGTCAATTCAGAAGGATAAAACACAACTCTACTTGTCTTTTATATATAACTGACATCCACAGGTGCTCCAGCACAAGATGTAGTTCCTGTTCATGATAAAAATCTAACAGAGCACTCAGCGCAGGCCAAGGATGAAAACTTTTGCATTTACAGTTGTTCTAGTGGTTTCTTTACATGGATTCAGATTGGAGAAATTAATGGAAGAGGAACATTAAAGTTTTACAAATGGAAGATAACATCTTTGGCTTGGGGAGTCCTTGATTTACTGGAGTCTGGGAGAAGTATGTTTGGTCTTTACTCACAATATTCTAGATAGCTACTGCTGATAGTGGTAGCAAGCCAGAGATTTCCCCCAGGTAGTCCTTGGGTTGCCCAGAGACAAATGACAAACTGAGATGCTGACATTTCTACTAGGTACAAGAATAGAAGTTTGGGGTACTGCTTTTAAGGCAGGATAGAAAACATTCATAAGTGAACATTCTTTAAGTGAATGTTTCATTCATTATTTTGATTATCTTCTTTACCAAATGTATAGGAAATTAAAAACAAGTGGAGTTCTTTTAAAAATATTGCCAAGAAAGGAACAGGGCAGTTGTATATATACTTCTAAAGAAATTGTGTCAGTCTAAGAATTAAGATGGATTAGGAATTCATAACTAAATGAAGACATGAATGTAATAGTGCACATCCACATCTTACTGGAAAGAAGACAATCAAATAGACACTAATGCCAAATATTTGTTTAAGATTTAATACTAATATAAGTGAAAGGGGATAAGATTCAAATTACAGTAGTCGACTCACTACTGCAATTTATAACATTAGAATTAATGTGGACTGAAATTTCAGGTGTGGACAGGAAGAACATATTACTTGAGCTGCATTAATGATTTCTTGACCAGAATGACAGAACATGCAATTCCTCAGTGGAGGATGCTACAAATGCAAAATGTAGACTCAACTGGAAATTGGAAAATCACTTAGACAAGACACCTATCAGAGACTGCTTTTGTTCACATTTTGGTCATTACACAGGCTCTGCTGTGTCTCAGCATGGATTATCAGTATTTCGCAGAGTACATCGTTCATTATTTATTCCCTTCACTACCAGTTTGCAAATTTCCCTCCTGCTTTATAAAACTGGAAGAAGAACTCCACGTAACACAATGTTGAACTAGTGACAATCAGACTGATGACTGATTTAAAAAGAAACTACTAGAAGCAAAATTTTTTCCTGTGGGAGACAGAATGAAAGCTCTCCAATTTACATCTCTTAATAAATTTCTGTGTAATGAAGGAAAGTGCTGTTTCATTTATAATGTGGTAGGTATGGTTCTGATTCTTAGTGCTCCTTGAAAAAAATTTATCTAAATTTGATTGTAGTAGAAATTGATCAAAACCTAATATTCAAATTTTCATCTTTTATATTCAAATTATACATCTTCTATATGTATCTTTTAAACATTGTGATGTGTTGAAAAGTATTTATATAATTTCAGATCTGGGAAACAACTGACATTTTGGGGTTTTAAAGGACTTTTTAAGTGGAATAAAGTTGTATGTGGTGCAACTAGAAAAACAAATTCATTATTTTTCAAATAAGTTTTAGCTATTATGATTGAGGACACCTTGCTCTTGCCAAAAGAGGAGGACCAAATGGATTCATTAAAAATTGAGTAAATCAGGAAAAGCAGTAACAGCTTCTGAGGAAAATTGTGCAGAAATATAAAATGCAAATATAAAATATGAGGAATTGCATCTGGGAATGAAGGGGTTGTCAAATGTCTTAGAAAAATGACATGTTGACACTGAATTGAGAAATTATAGCACTTTTTTATGGGTGGCTGAGAAAATTCTAATACCAGCAACTCACTGAAAAAATCCTTACACTAAACCAGCCATAATAACAACTGTGTCTGCTGTGTTATAAAGAAATGGAGTCCCTTATGAACCACCATGCAGAGGATTTGAGGGGAGGGGTTTTTTTTGTGAAATCAAAGCTGTGTCTTCACAGCACCTAGAGCCTGTAGCATACAAGCAAGTCCACTTAGGAAGAATATAACTTTTATTACTTCAAGTTCATCACACAAAGTTTTTCTTGGAGTTACAGCACTGCTTGTTGTCTTGTAGTTTTGTCTCGATTCTCCTGAGTTATTAATGTGCTTTTTAACAAGGTCCTTTTCTTTTTCATAGATTCAAGTTTCCATTTACTCATATCCATATCTTAGGTCTGTAGTTCCCAGAAGGAGTTCTTTTTATGATGTTTCACTCTGTGCTATTTCATTGGCATTTTTATGTCTAAGCAAGTTTAATAATGGAAATTAGGGGAATAGAACACTGCAGTGTGGGAGGAAGAGAGAGAAAGACAGTGTCCTATTCTGAAAGGGAAAAATTTCTTTGTTGTCATTAAAAGAATGTGGGGGAAGGATTTTTTTATTCATATTCCTCCTTCTATGCCTGGTGTTCTAAAGAAGGTGGCTGCCTACAACCCTACCATTTCTTGTGCCATTGACAGTCATTTGCTTAACACTGGCTTGGACTGTCATATGCATAGATAAGCTTCTTCTGTCCTTTAACCAAAATTTCTGTAGAGAAAAGAAGAAAGACAAAAAGGAAAGAGAAAAAAGTAAAGAGAAGAAAAAAGAAAAAGAAAAGGACGGAAAGGAGAAGGAAAGGGGAAGGAAGAAGAAAGGAACATAAAATTTTGTCAGGATCCTTCCGTCAGGAAAGAGATGACGCCTTGTAAGAAAAAATCAGCTTCTCATTGGTATATTCTGGGTAAGATTTTTTTAGCTGCTTTTTTTTTTTTAACCAGCCTACAGCTCTGTTTCCCATGTTCTCATAGGCATGTACTAACTTACACGATCTTGGTCTATAGCCCCAGTGGCTGCAAAAAGCAATTTTTAAAGCAATTACAGAAACGCAAAACCCAGATGCAGCTACAAAGAATTCTCAATGCATTATTTAAAAGGCAGGAGAAGCTTTAATTTTTAATTAGTTATTAGACTTGAAAACACCTATTTAGAGGAAGCCTCAGGTTTTGACTTCCCAATGGTGTCAATGTTGGAATCTAGTGAAACTAGTCTAGAATCTCTCCCTCATACTAAACAGCAGCTGAAAAAAAAGAAACCAATGAAACAATCCTCCCATGTGAAAAAAGTTACTTCACCTGTTAACTCTGTGTATGCAAACATTGATCTAGTGAAAGGAGTTTGAATAATTGATTTGAAGCCTTATGTTTGCAAGGGAGTTCAGAAAGGTTTTAGTTGATGCAGAATTCTTTCCATCATGTCAGAGTGTTTTCTACTTCAAAAATTTCAGCCGTTGTCTGATTCCCAAAAAGCCCAATGTGGTTAAGAAATTTTAAACAAAACTTCTTCTCAGATGTAGGAAAATGAATGGAAAAAATACCTCAACCAAAACAAATTATAAAAAACAACCTCTCATATTCTTTCTTTTACACTGTTAAGGTACTAAAGTTCTTCGTAGATGTTGCACAAATAACTTAGAAACGTCGGCTAACAAAAGATCCCAAGAAATCCATTGGATAGATGATGGGAAAATACATAGTTTACCTAACTTCCCCAGCAAGGTCTTGGTAGAGACAAGAAAAGAAGGGCATCCAATTTCTGCAGACTTACTGAAGCAAAGACTGGTGCTCTAAGTCAAATGTTTGTTGTAGGCCCCTGTGTATTTATGTGCACATATTTAAATTTTATTTTTTAGTGATTACTGCTTAGATAGGAGATATTCTGAAATACATTGATTACATATCAGAAGCAATTTTAACCGAGAAATTTGTACATAATTTTCAAATTTTCCTGAGTAAATATGTTCTCTAATAAATATTCATTCACTTTCTGCTTGAACATGCAGGGGCAGTATCACTTTCTGTTTGTCAACATTTACACAAAGACCATTTTATCAAGCTGAAAGACTGATTTGGAATATTCAGGCTGATTCTGTTTTGCACAAATCTCATGACAAAACTTCTCTTGTCATCTGTAGTGGAAAGATTAGGATTCATAATCTAGTTCTCTGATAATGTAATGATGCAGGAGTTACGATTACAGTTTTTTCATGATAGCAGAGAGTGAGTTAATTCAGCCTTTTCTGAGATAGTGAAATGACAAATATATCACTTAATTCAAGGTATGACTGCAAAGAATCACAACTGGCATGGCTCATAAATACACAGCATCTCTTTGACTTTCACAGGGTAATCAATGTTTGTTATGCAGCACTTCTTTTTCTTGCCACTTTGTGTGTTACTATGAATGTTTTTTAGTTTAGTTTAGTTTTTTACTAACAGGTAATCAGTGGGTATTGGTTGCACTAAGGGTCTTATTTACTGGATATGGATATTGTCTTCCAGTCTTTTTAGACCTCTGACCTCTGCACATTAGTGTGTTTCTACAGCATTGAGAAAAGTAAATCAGAAATCAGATATTCTAAAACTATAATATGCTGTACTATCATCTCATCGGTTTTTAGTTCTGTCACTTGATGTAAGCCCAAGTTGAATTTCCAGCCCCAGAATGGATGACCTCAAAAATGATCCCAGCACTCCAAATCCAAATCTGAAAATATTTTATTTGCAGACTGAGGTCAAGGTTTAGCAATATGAAGCACATTAGCAAAATGCTAATAGAAGGGAAACCTTTCCTCCCTTCCTATGACTTGAACATCTTGGCCACTCCATAGTCATTTAGTCAGCCCGAGTCACTACAGTGTTAAACAATGGGGATCCCAAAAGTATTGCTTTATAATCAACACTGGAAACAGGTTATAGAAAAGATTTGGGATTAAAAAGCTTGCAGGGAAGATGTGGCCATCATGGCTCATGCAGTCCAGAAAATTTTAGTAGTAATAGTTACAGGAACAGTAATCAAAGGATGCCATGGAATCAGGCATCATACACAATGGAACAGACAAAACCTGCCATTTTCCCAGAGCCTAAGGACTGCTTGCTGGTGTGCCTGCTCAGGTGGCTGCTGTTTAGGCTGTGCTTCTGGCTGATCTTCCAGTTGATGCAAGGCTGCAAGAGAGCAGAGGTGTACTGTGAACCGTGCCATTTCCATTCTCAGCGATGTGTGGAAACAGATCCGACACGATTCTCAGGGAGAGCCACGCTGATGGATAACCATAACCCTTCAGGGTGTTCAGCACTCCCTATTGCCAGTGTGGTTGCACTGGAGAGCAGCTTAGAGCCTGGATGAAGGCAAGGGTTTTGATGTACTACTCTGCCCTGAGTCTGTGGCTCAACATGTGGAGAGACCTTGTCTGGGCTACATCAAAGGCTTGAGGATGTACAAACCCATAGTATGATCCCATAGAATGAACCCATAAAGAAATAGTATAAGCCCTTTAATAGGCCATTCTCAGACAACAGCGGAGAAAAAACTTTATGGTAAGCTTAGTCCGATGATACAAAATTATTTTCGAAGAATTCTATGGTTTATTATTTAAAAAATAATAAAAATATTCCTCTTGTCTGTTTTTTCATAGAGATGAATCTCACCGTGTCCTTCATCATCTTTTCCCAGAAACATCTCTTGTTTTCTGTTGCTTTGTGTTGTTAGGGCAAAGTTTTAGATTCCATTCACTACATCTTTGCTTTCATTTCACTTTGCAACTATTCCCTCTTTGCATCAGCCTTGAATATAAAAAGAACTTTAATACTGTAGAGTTGCATTTAAATCAAAGAAAGGAAAAGAGAAAAAAAAAGAAAAGAAGATATTTGGAACACCAAGACAAATGAGTATTTATTTGAACATTTCTGCAACCATCTTTCTTGAATGCTATGCTCTGCCTTCTCTGCAAATGGAAAAAAATATTTACTTTTCTGGTTTTTTAAGTGTTCACCTTTGGGCGACAGTGAAGTGGTTTAAGCAGTGAGAGTGAATAAGGTGACTTAATTTCTGACACGAAGGCATGCCTTGTTGATCACCTATGTTCCTAGCCTGGGAGGCTCCTCAAGGAATGTGGGAAGGAAATGTCCTATAAGCCTGTTCTCTAAAGTACAGATATGAAGCATTGGCTGCAAGGATGCAGCACGAGCAGCTTGGGGAGTCACTGGGGAAATGTTCTGATCCATTTCTCCCTGTTTTAGCTCTTGCATGCCTCCCCTTCAGTCCTGTCCTTAGGTCTTCTGAAAGGAGTCTCTGCTAGGCAATGTTCTGCAGGCAGTTTTGGTTTCAGAGTAGCTGTTAATAGGTCTGTAGTGTACACAGAGCCTTTCAGAAAAAGCAAAGGAATAAGCAGACAACATTTAAGGGGTTCAGATAAACATGGCTTCACTCCCTTTTGACTATTGTTCAGACACACATTTTATTGTAAGCCAAGGCTTGAGTATCAACCTATAGGCTGGTGTCCCTTCCTGCCTGTGTATGTAAAAATAATTTGATAGGCTGAATTAATCTAGTCTACAAAAATCAGTATGCATCTTTTGCCATATGGTAGGACATTAACTGAATCCCTGTCTCTCACATAAGGTAGTGGGTACCAATCTGTCAGAAAAATGGAAATATGTTGACTGTGTAAAGTCTGTCTAAGCACAGGGAAGATAAGCAGAAGAATGGGAAGCACCTTGAGTTTTAAATATTGACTTGTTCTTTGAAGTTCTGTAGCTCTGTTTAAGAATTCCATTTCAGACAGTTGGCCTGAACAGCGCTCTCTTGTTTCTGAATGATTTGCTGAATGGGAAAAAAGTATTGTGAGTTTTATATAAATTAGGAAAAAATGGATTTGTGCATAACTTGTATTAGAAGAAAGCTGCTTTTTGCCCTTTTCCAGAAGATGAAGCATTTTTACAGGAGGCTTTCATCCCCATTTCGAGATGAAGCCAATTCACAAACAAAGGTCAAACAAAGCACCTAATTTTTTGGCATTTTCCTACCGCTGAGATGATGTACTCTTTTAGCCTTTCCATGAGTCAGACTTAATGAACAAATCTGGTAGGTTCATTGGCATATGCTCACCAGCCAAAATCCTTAGCAGTAATGGCTAGTTATTCCATTTGTCAAACAATTCAATAAATACTCTGTGGGAGAAAAGGTTCTTCTCTCCAGGGCTGCTAAGTAAGCTAAAATGTTTCTCTCTTCATCTTTGTTTAATTTTTCATTCAGTTAATGAAATAATTGAGAATCAGGCCTTAAAAATATGATTGCTTTATTAATAATGGATGGGCACCCTTAGGGCTAATCAACCTTTTAGACTATTTTTTTAATAACATGTGCAACATAATGGTAGCATTGTAAAGCTCTCATTTGAAGGGATATTTTCCCCAGCTGGTGGCGTTTTCATTATTACTGATTCATCAAGTGCAAGTGGTGGTTTTAAACCAGTTTCTCAACTTATCACTGCTATCAACTGAAATATATTGAACTGGATTTTCAACAGGCATAAGGTAATATAGCTTTATTTAAGTGAGATAAATGCACTGATTTATATTACCCAGAACCTTAAGCCACAGTTCAAGACAGGTCTCAGCAGGACTCGGGATCATTCAACCACCCCTGGCTGTCTTGAGGGCACTCCTTACATCTTGTGTGCCCACTTCCTCTCCTCTACTGCCTCACCTGTAGGGGCACTGCCTTTGTGTTGCACGAGCCATGGATATAGCTCTTCTGGTTTTCTCTCTAGCCTTCATTTCAATTTGTGTCATTAGCTAAGCATGGCACCAGCTCAGATTTAGTTATAGTCGCAACCCCAGACTGGCATTTCAAATTCATTTTTCCTGTGTGTTCTTGTGTGTCAGCCTCTAGCACACAGCAGTAGTTTTGAAATGCTGTATATAATTAACAGTTTGGAGAAGGAGCATTAGTAAAATTGACTGTAGTGAGAGCTGGCTGGCATTCCAGAGATCTCCACATGCTTCCCCTTAATGTAATTTTTAAAATAAACAATGTGTGGTAGTTACATCCCATGTTGGAACAGCATAAGCTAGGGCATGCCTTTAAGTAGAAATATATAAAATGGAAGAATAGGATGAAAGAAATAATGGGCTGAAAGGTAATGGATTTGTGTTTTGTCAGTCTCATTTTTTATTTGCAACAGTAGTTGGAAGAGACCTAGTCAAGTTATATGCTGGAAATGTGCTGGTAATCTCATGATTTCCTGTCATTTCTGCTCTAAATTGCACCCTAAAGTTCTGGCAAAATAGCTCAGCAGTAATAAAGACTCATTTTATATAAATATGTATATAACAGGTGTAATTAGATGCACACAGGCAGTACTGTGTGCAATACATATGCACACATATACATACATTCACTATATGTGTTTTTATAAATATATTTCCAATAAATACAGTAATTGCAAGAAACTATGCAAATCCAATATGTCAAGTTTTGGCAAGATTTTCAGAATAATTTTCTTGGTATTTGTATTTTTCTTTGTGGTGTTCTTTGGCCACTGGGAAGAAGCTGTTCCTAGAGGTGTCTCTGTCAATGGACCAGTCTTTTTTCAGCTCCTCTGAGTGCTCTGATAAAGAACTGAAAAAGTCTCATAGAGCACTGTCCAGGAAAGGGAAAGCAAGACACAGTCAGTCAATGAATGTTTCAGCTGACAAAGCTAAGTCAGCAGTGATATTAATATGTACACCCATGTGGGATGTTGCACCTTACAAGAGCCTGGGAGAATCCCAAGTATAGGGCCCTGTCCACGTGTGCAGAGTGAACAGCAGTGCAAAAAAGTCAAGTGCCTTCTGTCAGTATGTCAGTGTCTGTAAGAAGCTTTGTGAGCTTTTCAGATTGCACTCTGAAATCTTGCTTCCTTTAATCTTGGCTGCATCACCTTGCTGTTCTGCCCATGATGTCAGCCTGAAGGTTTCCTTACCATCAGACCAGAGATGAAGTGAAGACTGAATACTGGAAACCTCACGTTTCCAATACAAGGTGTATTATACCAGAAAAAAAAATGTTATTTAGCTACCAACAGTTATAAATCCTGTGGAATGAGGCTGGGTGACCACCTAATCTATCTACGCACTCACTTTGATGTTAAATGTTGGGAAAAACACTTGACAGGCTGCAGAAGAAATCCTGAATTCATATGAAAATGTGCTTTTCAAAAGGATCAGTTAGAATAAAACAATGAAGGAAGGCTTTTCACACCTTTCACAAAAGAATATATTTCACCTGTATTAACATTCCACTTTTGCTCTTGCCTTCTGACTTAACCTTTTCTTATGCTGCATAAGACAGTCTTTTGTTGGAGCAGATAGTGGAACCTTTGCATCAAAAGATAGTTCTGTAATAAGATACAGTGCTCTGTCTAGCCCTAATTTCTTTCTACTTACCTTTTCTTTCCTTCATGTATCTTCAGTTCTTTGTTACATCTGTTGCTGCTGCTGCTTCTCCCATTTTTTTTATCATGACACTGGCTGAATATATGAGTTGTAGAGGCTAATCAAATAACTTCTTCACAATCTTTTCCACATCTCCCTGATGCCTTGGGTTTCAGCTTTTGTATTTTTCAGATTCTCTGCTGCTTAAGTGCCAACTTAAGTACCAGCTTCACACCACTTCAGTATGTGACTCTGAAACTTCATATTAGGTGTTGGTAAGTTCTCTTCACAGGGTGGTTAGACAAAACAATCCTTTCTTAGCTAGAAAATCAAGGACAACTGGTACCCAAAAAGCATAAATAACAGTGAAGGAAAGGGGGCAAGCCAGGGGACTGAGACTTCATAGCCTGGGGCTGTGGTTGGATAATTGACCCCAACATGTAGATGAACCAAAACTTATAGAAGTGTAAAGACTCGTGACCAGGTTCCATCTTGGATTTGATTCAGGTGTAGCCCCAGCTGGGCTCTTGCACTGCCCAAGGTGTATCCATTTAATAAATACCTATTTTATTCCTTTTTCTCTGCCTAGTCCCTGTTCCAGGTCAGCCTTTCCAGGCATCATCACTTTTATTCTTTAAGCCTGAAACCATGCAAATGGTGTATTCTACTTGCAAACCCCATTCTTCCCTCCCTTTCTTTCCTTTTCTACACAGATTCTGCACTTGCACCGGCAACAATAGCAGGAAAAAAGTTATTTTTTCTCCCATTAACTGTTTTTAAGATATTGCTGGGAGAGGTTTCACTTGTGATTAGTGCAGAACATAATTAACACTACTAATAAGTAAGGTTATTCTGGGGTATCTGCATTTCTCTCCTCTTATGTGAAATCCTATCAAAGAACAGTGCAAATCCTGCCTGGCCTTCCTGCAACACACTGTAGATGTATGTGCAGTAGGACACACATTTTCTGGAGGTCTCTGCATATTGCTCAGCAAAGAGCAGCCGACTGTAGCATGAAATGCCCTATGGACTGCTCCACCTCTCTGTTTGTTTCTGCACTTTCTGGACACAACGTATCTCTGAGGCTTCAGCTTCAGACAGGGAGAAAAGGATGGCTAGGAAGTACAAAGAAGGGTTTCCAGGGCCTGGAATGTGCGCCTGTGGCTGGAGCCAGAGCCAGAAACACCTCTGCAACACCACCCAGCTGAAGTGGCCTGACTCCTCCTGACTACCCAATTAGGGCCCTTGACAAGCAAAATTCACTGAAGAATCTCTGTAATGATGTAGAAGAGCTGAAATAACACCTGTATTTTTAGTGAAGGTTAAAGGGTATAACATACATAAAGATATATTTGAATATTATCAAGATTTTCTGTCTTCATACAGTTTGAAAAGCAGTCCTCCAGAAAGGGTCATTTATGCTTCTTATGTGCTTTTGACTGCTGCTCTCTCCAAGAATATGCATTTAAAACCTGAAAAATCAGGATAAGATTCTGTGTCCATTCATTTACCCTGCATGGTGTAAGCCCCACTGCAGGGGCTTCAGTGGCTCTACATGAATCAAATGCAGCAGAGAAGGGCAACAGCAAAACGTCCCCTTCCTAGCTGTAGCTGAGTGGTAAATGATTCTCACCTTATTTCCTCCTTCTTCTTGCATGCCCACCCTGCACACCTGATGTGAACCAGCAGCTCCCAGGATGTGTCTCTGCGGTTATCTCTGCAATGGTTTCCCTGCATTTGAAAAAAAAAAAAACAGCTGCTCTTTCCATTCCAGATCTTGCTTGTTATTGATGACCTGCTCCTTCTCAACTTACCTGGTCATCACAAGTTTTTATATTGCACGTGATTCTTCTCTCAACTTACAGTAAGAAGTCTATTAGCTATAACTGGAAAACCTCTTCCAACTGTGGGTAGCTTATTTAGCCAAGATAGGTTTTGTATGTAAATGGAGCATATTACATCTCAATTGAATTGAAAAGTGACTCTTAAAACTCTGTTTACCTTTTATTAAGTTTCAAAATGATTATGCCCTCTGCCTAAATTAAGTTTAGAAGCATTTCATTTTCTTTTTTTTCTTGCCATGTAGTCTTATTTAGCTAGTTAATGTCTCTTTTGCCTATTTGGCATTCCCAGCAATACTTTCTCATGCAGAATATAATTGAAAAATGAAAAAATAAAATTTCAATTAAAGATCATTAACCTTCTTTACCTGTTATTCTCTAAATTAACATATTGGGGGGATTTTTTTACCAACTTAAGCAAAATAACTTGCAACTGTAATCAAATTTATGAGGGGTTTTTTTGTATTGATTTACATCAAAAATAATGCTATGTGAATTCTTGGTGTTATCTTTCTGACTTTTATGCTTGAGTATCTACACACAGAATTTTTAGAGATTTGCAGATTATCACTTAAGGGTGTGGAAATCTCTGATTGTTATTGTTTTATCACATCTTCCATGGGGTTTCAAGCAGTAATTAAAGCCATTCCAGTACTCGGCCCTGTGTCTATGCTGTAGTTGGTGACATCATTATTTGATTAGAGTAATAAGATTCTCTAAAAGAGTATTGAGCTCAGTTTTGGTGGTAAGATTAAGATGAACCTGGGAAATTGTGAGCATTTTCTCATCTTGGTATCTGAATTTATTGTAAAAAGAGGAAATTAAAAAAAAATAAAAGTATTGTCTCAATACAGTCTGGGGTTATAATTAAACAGGATCAAATTTGCTCATTCTGACAGTCTGATTTTAAAATCGGGAGTTCATTTTGATATGTTTCTGAATTATTCTTGCTGTGCCTTGATTCTTCTCCCTTTGAAAATTTCAATGTGTCTATCTGATAAAAAAAATTGAGACTGGTTCCATTTAGATATCATGTGATTTGGTTTAGGATTGTAGATGAGCTTGAAGTGCTGAATAGCTGATGATCTCACTAGGGACATGCTCTGAAGCCATATTGATTTAAATGATGATTGAAAAAATTTGTGGTAAATATCCATCACAGACATTTTCTGCATTATTTTCTCTTTCAAAGGAAGTTGGTACTTAAACCTGTTAAAGGTTATTATTTTTATATGGCTTTTTTTCTAAATTAAAACTGAACAGTTCAGTAGAATTGGTGCTGATCTCCTTAAAGTTGGAAGAAATTTGTCAAAATGTAAGGCAGAACAGAAGATGTGTATCCACAGTGATATCACACTGGTATTTTATATATTTCATAGAAACTGCAAATATTAACTGAACATACCTGATATCAAAGAGATTATCTAATATCTTATAGACTATATAGTTATCTAATAGACTGCAAAAGGACACCTATGCTGCTTCTGTGAATGAAACTACTGTGGTTATCCAAGCGGTGTATGCTATAAATTTATATTTATATTTAT
>VWZS01001606.1:196393-279242 GCA_013397075.1 Rhabdornis inornatus | reverse complement strand
GGCCCTGCGTTGCTTGGGCAAGCGGTGAGTGCACACGTGGAGGGGAGGCTGGGCTCGGNGAAAAGGAGCCTGAGGAGAGAGGTGCATCAAGAAGTAAACAACGGTGCAAATGAAGAGGTGGGCAGATATGCGCACGCAAACGAAGAAGGTATTGGAAATGAAGCAGATGCTGGAAATGAAGAAGTCAATGTTGGAGATGAAGGAGAAGAAGACAATGATGTGAATGGGGAAGAAAACAACAATGATGATGAAAATGCTCAGAGAGTTGACATCGCTGCTGCAGATGAAGAAGGCAACCCTGGAAATGAAATTGCTGAGCGTCATCAAGGAGATATCATCGGACAAAGGGTTATGGAGCACATACATCGGCCTGTGCAGGATCTGCTGATAAGATGCCGGTGGATAATTCTCCTTATGGACAGTTTTGCATTTTACTTTCAACGCGTCCTGTCCGACAGCTTCTACCCAGTCCTGAAACGAGCCATTGGGGTGGGCAGTGCCTTTGAAGGTTGGAGTCCCCGTGAGCAGGACGTTGTGTACCAGGTGCTGGTACCCATGACTCCTCCCCGAGGGCACAGCTTCCACCTGGAGCTGGACACTGCAGAGCACAGGCTGGCCAGGAACTTCCGCATCCGTGTGCAGCAGGAGTGTACCTGCGGCACGGCGCGGCGGGGTAAGAACAGGCTGTGCTTCCTGCACCACCCCGAGGAGGAGCTGAGGAGGAATCAGGATCCCAGCCTCGTTGACACGCTGTGCACCGACTCCTACCTCGACGTGCGCAAAACTGCCCGCTGGTTCTACCAGCTGGTGAGAGCAGTCTGGCCGGCTTTGCTTCAGGCCCACGAGTGGCATTTAGTGCTGCTGCCCTCCAGACGCTCCTGCCAATTCAAGGTGACCAACGGCAGAGAAAGCTTCCGCATTGAGATTCTCTTTGGGGTGCGGCAAGGCGACTCAGACGTCTTTGTAAGCAGCCAGCCTAGGGAAGCCTACACCTCCAGCACAATCTGGCCAGAGAGCTACGCCGTGGCAGAGATGAAGTTCTTCAAGTACATTGCCAGGCAGGCCCCCTCTGACAGCGTGCACCTTAACTGCCTGCAGTTCTTCACCCGTGTTCAGCTGGGTTTTGGCTTTTCCACCTATACCATCAAGACCATTGTCATGCACCTCCTGAGCATCATACCTGTGTCCCAGTGGTGCAGGAGACATTTTGTGCAGCGACTGATAGATATCAGCGAGAGCCTGCGCACATGCGTGGAAGTGAGACGCCTCAATCACTTCATTGTGGGCAACCAGAGACTTCCTGAGGAGATCCGTTTGCCCCCAGAGGTCCTCACGGCCAGCTTGTGGAATCTCTTCCATGACCTGGAGATGGATCCCGTTGCCCACTCCCAGGCCATGTGTCAGTACGTGGATCTGCAACGGTCGCTCAAACGGATCGTTAACAATGAGCAGTGAAAGAGGCTCTCCTGCACAGAGCTGTGCTTGTGGGGCTCACAACTGATGGCAGAGAACAACCTGGCAGTGTATGGGAGAAGAGGGCAGAATGTGGGATACAGAGACGGACGGAAAAATTCCGTTTAGCAGCATTGTGCCAGCAGCAGCAGCAGCAGTGTCGCGTCTTAGAGCCTCCCCAGCATTGCATCCAGAGATCACCAGGTTGGCTACAAGATTGAGGAGCACATAAGAGGAAACACTCTGATTCCTTTTTTTGCTCTCTGGGCTCTGAGTGGAGAATCTACAGCCCTGGGAGAATTTGACACAGAGTTGAGTGCGCATGACATAGAGCAGGCACCGCTCAGTTAGTGGAGGCAATTGCTGACACACGTTTGCTGTAGAGCAAAAGNGAAATTAGAATCTAGGATAGAATAGATTAGAATCTAGATTTTTAAGTCATGTATGTGTGTGTACATATATATATATATATATATATATATATAGTGTATACATATGTATGTGCTGTAGCTTATCAATGACCATATATAGTAGTAAAGTAGAATAGAATAAAACAATGTTCAAAAATAAATAATATCAAATATATGGAATATGTAATTAGTTTATCATGATAAAACTGGGTTGTAAAAGCTCGTATAAGTAATTATGTTTAAACAATTTTTTTAGCACATAGTGTCACTGTGTGTTGTGATATATTAGTGCTCTTAGTGCTGGAAATATTTTCATAGAAGAGATATATATTTAACATACATAATGTATAGTTGCATATAGTACATATATGGTATTTTTTTAAATGTGCAAGAAAAGCCATAGGCCATGTCTGTCTCTGTTGAGGACACATAATTATGCTCTGTAGTTAGTGCATTTATGTGTGGCAAACCAGAAACTGCTTTGCTCTTGATTCAATAAACTACAATATTCCAGCATCTGGGTTGTGTAAGACTATTTATCTGAGGCAGATTTACGATATTGGTAAACCTCACAAGTTGCGAGTCTGGGCTTGTGAAGAGAATTGCTATAAGACAATGCTTTACAGTGGATTAATCTTTTACTGATTTCTATTCTGGATTTCTTTAGTTTTGTTAGTGCAATAGATAAATAAATCCCTTCTGTAGAGAGAAATCACCCTGACAGTGAGCCTGAAATGTGCCTGGAATCACAATCCCCTATTATATCTGTGCTAATCACAGTACTTTATCAAATTTCTCATCCAAATAAATATTTTCTCCAGTATCTGTTTGAAAAATGGCTTCTGTGCTGATTGACTACAGCATTAGCAGAGGCAAAGGTAAAAGGGATGTGTAACTAAAAAAGAGATGTAACTAAAGCCAATTCTGCCTGTTTGATCTTGTTTTCTCTGGTGCTCAGCCTCTGAAATGAAAAATGTGTAATAAAAGGTCTTTTCCAAAACTTTTTCACTCTCAAGTGCATACGCACTGAGTTCTGTTTAGTGAAAATTTTCCTAATTTTCACTAAAATAGTGGAAAAGAATCCCAAGTACATCTGTTTCCTTAGCGTGTAAACAGATGAGCCTAAAGGCTTTCCGAAAGGTGCTAGCAATTGGAGTTGCTGCTTCTGAATTTTTTGAGATTTTCCAGGTAACATCAGAAAGTGTTTGCATTTAGTTTACTTTTTGTTGGTTTGTAGTTTCTAATTTCCACATAACTTGAGTAACGGTGAGAGGCATTGCTGGCACTCATCAAATGATTGCTTCCTCTCACTGCAGGACTACTTCTCCATCTCTAAAATGACTCCCTTCTGAGTAGATTTAGGCAGGAACATGTGCTAAAGCACAGCTTTGGATACCTCAAACACTTCACTCCCATGCTATGGAACCCTTCCAGCTTGTTGGCATGCGCTCACTTGTAATCCAGGGAAATCACTGCAACAGCCAAAGGCAAAGTTCCACGATGATGCCTTATGCCTGAACGAGGACAATCCTTTGGAGTGCCCTCTGAATCTGCTATCTTATGGAACCGAATATTTATAAACGTGCCATGGAAATAATATCTTGCTTTGGCTCTCTTTTCTGACTCACTTCTGCTTCAAAATGGCTGGAAAGGAGGAATTGTATGCTGACAAATATCATTACAATCTAAGGAGCTCCAACCTGGGAGCCCCAGGCTTTTCTCCCACTAAATTCTCAGGATCTCCTCAGTGCTGTAATGACTGGTAGAAATCTTAGGCACTTGTGGTCAGCGTGGCAACCATTCTGTGAGTCCTGACAGCCATCTAGATGACCATTCCAGATTAGGAATGGTCCTAATCTAGAAATTGGGGTGAACAGGACCCTGAATCCATGGCATGCCCTTTATGCAATTTGTGTGTGACCAAACATGTATTTTTAAAATTTGTTTATTTATTTATGATTGTGTTTTACCATACACATATATATATGCATACAAATACTTCAGATTAATATTTTCTTTATAAAATCAAGGTCAATTTTTTCCCCCCTGAATAATAATTGTGAAAGCAGTGAAATTTTGGAACAGGTGGAGCTTGTTGAGTTATGGAGGTTCAAAGAGACGCAATGATATTCAACTTGATAGGAAAACAAGAGTTTTTTAACTTCAGCTTTTAGAGCTGTATCTAGCTGTTCTTTCCCTGCCTGCCTTCACACTGAGTCTGTGGTTGCCTGAGGCATAGAAGAAAGTCTGAGTATCAGAAACCTGTGCTGCAGGAGGAGGAGGATCCTTTGGTGGAGAGACCAAGATATAATGCCTTATTCTTCTGCAATTTTGTTGAAAATGGATAATTTTTTTGACACCCTCATTTAACTTTTCCCCATTAAAAAATCATCAATTGCTTCACAATCAAACTAGCCAAGACCCTTTATTAGAAATAGCAGAGTTCAGCAGGAAGCTGCAACTAATCGGAAAGAACAATGTATGCACCAAAGTAGGTTTAAAACCAAAAACTCCTAAATCTTCAAGGCCAGGGAGTGCTATTGTTTAGAAAGCTTGCTCAGTTAACATGCTGGCTTTTGCACATAAACTACAGAAACTTGTGACCATCATGTCAGCATTTTTCCACTTCTTGTAAAATGTATGGATTCTGGCCTTTTCCATGGCAAAACTCTGAAGGAGTTTGATGTTCATGAGTTTCAAAATGAAACTTGCTGACTTCTTAATATGAAATTATACTTTTATTTAAAAATTGAGTTAGTCTTAAAGGCATTTAAAAGGTCTCTAAATTAGTTATACTGCTATAAAATTAAGCAGGTTTTTTTTCCTATCTGAAAGAAACGGTGCAGGTTGACTAAAAACTAATCTTTTATTGTTGAAAAATTTTGTACAGCTCTTTTTTTTTTTTTTTGTTAAACCAAGCAACCCTATGTATAGAAAACCTAGCTCTGGCCACTAAGTGGCAATAACAGTAATAATAACAAAAATGCACAAACAGCTTTCCTTACCCATGTGTGTTCCTATCTGATCCCTGGTCCTGTAAAACCAGCTTTGCCATGGTGATCACTAATTACATCCTTACCTGAGGCTCAGGTATCTGGACTTGTAGATACACTGAGCACAACTGGAATCAAGCTAGGCTGTGTGTGTATTCATTTTTGATGTGTTCACTGGGCAGAGGCTATTTATTTAAAAATAGGTACAGTACCATTGGCAATAATGTCATAGAGGCCCTATGTGAAAAGCTAATTGCACTGGTTTCAGAAGAAATGTGAGCAGCAGGCAGTAAAGAGAGATAGGAGCAGAGGAAGCTGAAGGAGGAGGGCTGTCCATGAGGAATGTCCTGTGTGCAGAGTCCTTCTGAGGCACCCTGTGGAAAACCTGCCTGTGATCAGATGTTTAGAAGTGTGTCTTCATGTATGTATGTAAGGGAAATGAATTCAGATCCCCCTCTACGCCTTCAGTTTTACACATCTCGGCTGCTGGCTGCCTGCTGCTCTGCCTTTGATATGCTCTGACTTTCAGGATGTTTGTGTGTGTTACCTGAATTTTAAGGAAAGTGTCTTGGTTTGAAAGACAGGTATTTGCTAAAGAAAGGCAAGAACTCCTTTTTTCTGAGATGGAGAATGCAACCCCCCTCTCTTCTAATTATTATAGTTGCAAATCAGAGGCTTTCAGGCAGAAGATACGGGGATAGGAATAACAGTTCTTTACTAATATATCTAGCAAGGCAAACAGCAGAAACAACAACAGCTATGAAGACTGACAACAAAACAGAACAGTATAGCTCAGTTCGAGTCCCTCTGGCCACAGGCCCTCTCTCTCTGCGCTCAGTTCCCGGTGCTGTGTGGGCAGGGCAGGTCCCGTGCAGCTGAAGGCGGCTGGGTGATGAAGGCGGCGGCGGCCCAGGTGTGAGAGGGGGATGGAGGGGAGACTCCCTCCTCACGGTGTCAGTCGTGGTGCTCGGCAGAGTGCCCGGAGGCAGTAGGATGAAGCGGGAAGGCAGCAGTGCGATGTCCGACAGCAGGGAACGTGGCTCCCGGTGTTGGGATGGCAGGGAAGATGCTAGGTAGGAGCCCTGGCCGTCTTCCTTCCACCCCAAGAGTCAGCGAGTGAGTGCGCCCAGGCCCCTGTCCCACCTTTCCTTTTCTGGTCTCCCCCTATCCCCCACCCCCTTCGAGGGAAAAACTATTGCTGCTAAGGTGTAGCCACAAATACTTAGCATAACAAATGGAGAAAATTCCACAGAAAGAAAAGGGAACAATTCAACGCCCAAGAGAAAGAAAATCAAACTGTAGAATCACAGAATCAGCTGAGTTGGAAGGGACTCACAAGGATCATTGAGTACTCCTGGCCCTGCACAGACACCCCAACAATCCCACCCTGTGCATTCCTGAGAGCGTTGTCCAAACACTCCTGGAGCTCTGGCAGCCTTGGGGCTGTGACCATTCCCTGGGGAGCCTGTTCAGTGCCCAACACCCTCTGGGGGAAGAACCTTTCCCTGATATCCACCCTAACCCTGCCCTGACCCAGCTCCAGCCATTCCCTGGGTCCTGTCCCTGGTCAGGAGAGTGAAGAGATCAATGCTTCCCCTCACGAGGGTGTTGAAGAGCACAGTGAGCTCTGCCCTCAGTCTCCTCCAGCTGAACAGACCAAGTGTCCTCAGCTGCTCCTCACACGGCCTCCCCTCCAGACCGTTCACCATGCCCATGGCCTCTTTTGGATTCTGTCTAACAGTTCAGCATCTTTTTTACATTGTGGTGCCCAAAGCTGCCCCAGAATTTGAGGTGAGGGTGCCCCAGTGCAGAGCAGAGCAGGACAATCCCTTTCCCACTGACTGTCTCATTCTTATCTAGCCCAACTCAGTCTCCAGATCCCAAACTTCAGATTCGGGATGTACACAGCCTGGGTGTCCTCCGCCAACAGGCATGAAGACTTCCCGAGGTGGGAACACACTTGGTGGCACCAAGCAGATGGTGAGTTTGTTGGCACTTCAGCCCTGGCAACTCTGCGAGACAAAATGAGGCTGAGACTTTGGTGATTTTTCAGTTCTCATGTCGTAACTCTTCTGCTGGTGGCAAAAACAATATGGGATCATGAAAATCACCTACTGCCCTCTTCAAGCTGCCACCCTCACACGGAAAGTAGCAGCTTTTCAAAAAGATTAGCAGAGAAAAACACATTCCTGTTCACAAGCCCACATTTTCTGAAGCAAGTAAATTATCCTGTCTGAAGTTTTTAATCTGAAAAACACATAATCTTCTGTAAGGAAGGCATCCAACATCCATTTAGATGGCTAAAGTGAGGCATGGTTCTGAAAGCAACCACAAGCAGGATGCTGTGCAGGCAATACTGAGCAATTTCAATAATTGTTGGTATTATCAGCCCTGCCTCCAAAAGTACTGAATACGTAATGTGAGATTACAGAACAACAGTGTTATTCAGCTGCTGCTGAGACATGGGGAGAGACTAGTGTCACTATGCATTTAAATTATGGGGCAGGAAGATTAATGATGTGCAAATTAGCTTCATTCTATTACGAGTAATTTTTGCTTTCATTAGCCACTATCATCTCCCAATGCCAACATTGCCTTACATTTACAATGTTCAAATGGTGTATTAAATGCCAAATTATGTATCGACTCACCTAATTTTCCATGCTGAAAGGCATTGAATACAGAGAAAGTTTTTGCTTCTGTGGACCTCTGCTGCCCCTTTGTCAACTATCAGAAAACATCCACTATGTGCAACTTGCTTTAAATTGCGGGCCTTTGGGACCATCTATTATTCTTTAGCTTTTCAATTAGAGACAAAGTATTAACTCAGTCTGCAGGTTGCTCTGCCTTCTTGGTAATTCTCACTGTATCATTATCATACCATCTTTTTCTGTTTGCTGCATTCCTTATGGCAAAGGGATTATTTTCCTGGGGGATTGTTAAAAGGATTTACTTCTTTGACTGTCACAATGAAGTATTTCTTCCACCAGGCACTTTTTACCTTGTCATGCATCTACGAAGTGTCAGCAGTCACCTCCTTCACTCTCTGGTTATGTTGTCTGTGGCAAGCACATTTTTTCATTAATCTCATTGTTAAACATTTGTTTTTTCTTTTAATATCGTGGCAGATAATGTGAGTCCATATATACAAAGTTTGAAAATTCCTTAGTTTTTGATTCTAACTTCTCTTTGTAAAGAAGTGTCTTGCTCTTTGAAAATAATAATAAATTTCACTGGGACTACATAGGCACAAGGACTTCTCAGCCCAGTTGAGGTTGGCAGCATCTGCTTCCTTATGCTATCAGGCACTGATAAATAAAAATAATAAAACTATAAAAAATAAATAAAAAAGAGTTAGCTGATGCAAATAAACAAAAAAAAAGTGTTAGCTGATGCATATCGTGCATGTCATAAGAGAAAAGAGAATGCTTTAGATGTTAGCGTATTTTTCTCAGCTCTTATATTTTGTCCTGAGCATTTTTCTACCCTGTGGCCAGAATTACCTGGGTGCGGGCAGTGGGTGAGCCCCTCTTAGCCCCAGCTTGCTCTGGATGCTGCACTCCTGCTCCACAGCATCTCTCCTCACCTCTGGAGCTGACAGGATCCCATGATGGGTCTTTGGATTTCCTTTGCCTCTGCTCCTTCCGATCCAACATCTCTCACACAAAACCTGTGTGCAACTGCTTGGCCCCTGGCTCGGTTCGTCCCTGCACTCCTTGTCCCTGCCTGCCCTCCCTTGGTGTCAGGAGCTGCTGGGCTTGGGGATGAGGCTGCACCTCCCCAGAATAAATAGCGAAGTAAGAAATGGATTTGTAAAGGATTCTCAAAACCTGACTAAAAGCTCACACAGTCTTGTACATCTATATGCAAACTCTGAGATAAGGTGTGCTGACTTAGAAAGGCCGTAGAATAGAGAAGACATTGTTGAAAGAGAGATTGAACTAGAAACAAGATTCAAATGACAGCCTTGCAAAAAGACCTGGTATTTTGAAAAATTAGAACTGTGAAAGATGCATTGTAGCAAGAGCATGTGGGGTAAAATAATAGCTGGTATTACATGTATTAGCACCATTGTGTGGTAAAAGCTAATTGGCAGAAAAACATTTATAAGGTATTGCAACCAAGAAATAAGTTGGCTTCTGATAGAATGGCACAGAGCTTTACATCTCTTATGTTTCACCCTTCAATGAGACTAATAATGGAATAAAATCTTTTAAAAAAACATCTCTCAGTTGCCACATCTCTGCAGAGCTAGGATTTTCCAATAACACCCCAGGGCCGTGGAACAATGTGGGTGCTCTGTCCCTCAGCCCACCCTTGGACTGGGACATTGCACTGGTTTGGTGGTGTTTAAAATGGCGGAGTTGCAGCAGAGATCAGCATATGTACACATCAGAGCCCAGGAATTCTGGCAGGACTCAAAGCATAAAGATGCTGAGCTAAAATGTGCCAAGTCTTCTGTAATTCAAGGTAACGACTTTTAAACTCTGACCAAGTTTAAAGACCTCCTTCAACCCAGCTGTCTGTGGGTAATGCAGCTTCTAAAAAGACTCTGACTTATCTAAAAGTCACACTTCTTAAGGGCAACAAAGGAGAAGAATAATATCTCCTGGTACTTCTTTTACGCATTAGATGTAAGACTATCATTAAGGCAGGAAAGTATTAGCTCAGGGAAATATGGGATGTATTTAAGGCAATTTTTTAATGAGAATGGTTTTAGACTGTGAACAATCCAGGAGTATCTACCTGAAACACTGAATCAGAAGTGATATGAACTTAATATTTTTTTTAAAATTACCTGGATTTAATACTTAATTTTAACTTTATGGAATGCAAAAAATGACATTTTATTGCCCTGGCTATAGTAAGTTCTGTACTAGGATTTTGCTAAATGATCTGCTAAAGAAGGAAATATTTTCCATTCATAAGACATCTGCTGCCAGAAGTTTTAGAAATATGCTTCCGCCAATGTTTATGCCCTCATGGGGGTAGTTTGGTTATAGTTGCCAGTTTAAAATCTCATTTACAATGTGCTGTGATGATCTGAACTACCCGTTGTTTCTCAGTGTATGTTTTACCCAAAGAATGGTTTGCTGCAGCTATTTGTATGGTAGGAGAGGGTGTGGGGTGGTGTCTGAAAATGTGTGTAGCCTCTGAATTCAAGAGCAAAGAGTGTAATACCTTTAGGAATAACATCTTGAAGTTGCTTGCAAAAAAAAAAAGAATGAAAACTCCCAACATGCACATTTCCTTTACTCACCTGCTGGACAAACTTTTCCTCCTTTGGTTTTCACCCGAGACTGGATGTGAGCATTACTGTGGATGTGTCATACTGCCTATCAATCTGAAGTAAGCAGCATCTGGCTGCCAGTCAGGAGTTATAATTCAGTACTTTTAGAATTTAATTTCTGTTTCTTCTTTAAGTTCAGTCAGTGTTTAAAAGTCCTACAGGCTGCATGGTGATACATGACATTCCCTTCATCAATGGATGTCTTGTTGTCAGAGCCGTGTCTTCTAGTGTCAGTAATGGAAACTCATTTTTGTTACTGCTGCTTGTTTCTTTGGGCCCTGAGGGACCAAACAAATTGAAGAAAGTGAGTTACATGATGTATTTATGAGTTTTAGTTGCAACCTAATTATGAGTGGATATAGGGTAGATTTAGTTTTATGAGTAGTACAGTCTCTAAAAAGAAATTGAGTGGGCATCAGACCACAACTTTTATGTAGCAATGTTGATACCCAAAATCTGGACTATTGGGCAGAATAGAGAGAAAACAGATTGTGGTGAGCAGAGACAGGGTTGCTGTTTTGGACAACGTTAGGATGGGCTTTTGTGCTGTACATTGGTATTTTTAAAATAACTTTTAAAATGTGTCCAAATCCAGAGTGAACCCGAGCAGCCAGACCTGAGGCCTTCATAAGAGTAAGTGGTAATTTTTTAATACACAGATTCCTGAGAGGGAAACAATAGATGGCACCTGGTGCCAGTCAGACTTGTAGGATATAAAGTACAAAACTTGCCACTTCAGCAGCCCTGTGGAGAAACCAAGCAGCTTCTCTCAAATTAGGGTTAATTAATGAGATAATGTTTTTGTGTAATGTTTGAATTAGCCTTGGTATATATGTCAGTGTTTCTGTCAGCTTCTGAAGGAACGGGATCAGCGCTTATGGAAATATTTTTGGCAGTTGCTTTGTCATGTTATGATTTTTTTACTTCTAATCTGTGACATTATTTCTACTTACGCTACTGGAATCCCATGCTATTTGTTTGAGTAAGGGTGAATATACTCTTAACAGAGCTGATACCTGCTGAATTAATAAATCAAGGAGGGTAAAATAGAGCCATAATTTGAAACAATCCTGTATGAAAGAGCAGTGAGAGCATCAGCTCAAACCCTGGCCAGGAGCCTTTGTACCTTCCGGCCTGGGTCAGAGCTGGAGATTCATGGATGCAGAAACATGTGAAAAAAGGCCTCTAACTTGTCTTAAGGAAGGGTTTGATTTTGACCAAAATATTCTTCCTTTAGTGAAGTGATGGTGATATTCTGCACAAGAGAGTGAAATGGCCATGGGTTTTGAGCAGAGCCTCCCATGAAGGATTTGCTCCCTCTGTTGAGCTCTGGGTGCTGCCAGGGGGTGTGTCTGTGGTTCCTCTGCAGAACTGCAAGACTCTAAGCTCTTTCTCATGAGTTCTACATGACTAATGCTTTAATCTAATGCAAATGTGCATTAATTAATATATCTGCACTCCCTGCACCACTATACATTCAGACATCATGCAGGATAAACAAGCCAAATACAGTTATTATCATTTTAATTTTGACCATATTGTAGAAATGTCAAAATATTAGCTGGGAAAATTAATTCCTACAATTTAGCATATGGTTTTCCTGAAATGAAATCAAGGGTATCACTCATCTCCTTTCAAGTCCTCCTACAACATTTCTAGGGATATCTTTTCCAAAAAATTCATTTGAAACACCCTCATGCATTTCTCTGGCAGGAAGTCAGAAAACAGTTGTATTTCTACATCCCTTTCCTACTTTGCTTCCTAGAAGAAGGTCAAATAGGCAGTAGGATATCTAGGTTGGAGGTGGTATCTCAGCATTGGCTGGATGATGCCCTCAGATACCTAAAAGCATTTCATGAAACATAATATTCAATTTGATACTGTTGTAGCATTAGGAACTGCCTGCTTCTTTCAAGGCTTTGTTCCGGGACTTGCAGAGATGAAGGTGAGAGGGATCCAAAACGGTTTTCTGCCCCCTCCAGGGTTTGGTTTGTGTCTGGAGGGTATATGTTGGAGGGGAGATGGATGCTTTTTCCTCCCAGTTAGGAGTGTGAATGGGAGTTTTAGGTGTGAGGTGTTTCTGTGCCTTCCACTGGCACAAGCCACTGCACACACCCACATCTGGGATTGTGGGACTAAAACAGCTTCTGCCATCACACTGCTGTGCAGCCTGATGGGGCACTGAAAGAAAGAACTGGGCCTCATTACTTTTTCATACAGAAGCCCATGGCAGTTCTTAGAGAGCATTTTTCTCAGAGTACATGATTTCCTTCTGGGTCAAATCACAGACCCTTTGAAAACTGTGTATGTGTTTGTTTCTTTTCTGTGCAAATGTCACAGCTATTTCAAGGTCCTGAAGGTGTCATAAATGCGGATTTTTCTGTGTGTGCCTATCATTTACTGTGAGGAGTCAGTATTTTGAGAGGGAGTGCTTTGGATAATGCATCAACATATTACAATATTTAAAATTATTGCAGGGTTTATGCATGATTTAGGACAATGCTTGTTCCAGGGGACACTTAGTGCATAACCCTTATTAGACCTGGCACAACTGAACATGTTCTATGGCAGCAGCATTGTCACATCTGCAAGCACAGGGGAGTCCCTGTGAGGGGAGCAACATGGTGCCAGCTCCCTGACAGTTCTCTAGCATGTGCTTGCTTGCTTGAGCAGTGAGCAGAGACAGGTGCTCAACTGATGCTTCAACTGATGCTGAAAGGCTTTTTTTTTTTTTTTGTCCCTGAGCTGCCCTGTTTTCAGATGTTTATGATATCAAGTGTCTCTTAACAGAGGGTCCTCATGTGTAGGAGGCTTTCTGGTGCATGAGTGTTTTTATGACTAAGGCACTTGAGCTTTCTGGTAAACTTGTCCATGGGGTCATTTCAGTGAAAACAAAATAAGCAACTGGAATCTCTTTTCAGGAAGCACTTCATCATCCTGCCCTTCTGAATTATTTTTATCCTCATCTGTATGTAAGCACAGCTGAAAATAAGGTGCTCCATGGAGGCTTGCTGTGAGCATCAGAGCAGTCCTAATTGTTCCAGGTAAAAAAAGAAAAGACTGAGGGCTGTTTTGGGGAATGTAGTGAGAGATGTGAAGCAAGTTGTATCCAGGCAGGAAACTGGTAGCATCTCACACCTGTGAGATGCAGATCTCAGCCTCTGTCAAACTGAATTTACCAGGACCTGAAGCAAAATCATACAAAGGAGTGATTTTTTATATTGGTACCTAAACACTTCTATTCAGTGTGAGTACAGTCTTTGTGCTTCTAGATTCCCTTAATACCCATTACTATTACACAGCACCATGCACCTGCTCTTCTGCCCCTGAGAATGAAATGTCCATCCATTTCCCCACAGAACTTAAAAAAATCTACCTTTGTTGGTTGCAAACAGCAGAAGCTTTGGGCTGTCTCCTCTTAAAACAGGGCTAATGTTGAAAGTAGCATGTCTAATTTTTCCCATTTCTCTTTTTGTGTTTCTTCTTGTAGGGTTCTCAAGCCACCTTTTAACTTTTCTGGGAGTGAGTGATTAGTTAAAGGCTCCAGTGCTGCCATACTGGGTGACAAACTGGAAGGCAGTAAGCTGCAGATCCATGCAGTGTTTGAATTAATGACATTTAATTTCAAGTACTGGAAGAAGAGGGTAAAGAATTTCAACCTTCTACTGCTTCTCTACTGCTTCTCTGCCTTTGCACACTTTTACTTCTCTGCTGTAGCTCTGAAACTTTGCCTCCAGAAATCAGGTATTGTTTTCACTGGAAAGACAGGCCATGATAAGGAAGGTCCAATCAAAACTAAACCACTGCTTGTTTCTGAATGCAAATCATGGCAAAAAAGCATGTGGGCAAATTTTTAAATACAATGCTTTGTTTTTTAATAACCAGTCAAGTGCAGGGGATGAAAAGTTACTGATTAAAAGAGTATTTTGTTGGATATTTTCTACTCAGTGCACACAGGAACATCATCTGCTGCAGATTTCACTGTACTGCAGTTCCTCCAAGAAGGTTTCCTGTGTTCAATGACTCTTGGGCATGGATTTTCTCATTTTCCTTTCTCCCATATTTGTAACAAGTGTTACAGATCTTAATTCCTGAAGATAGATATTTACACAAAATTCAGTGATACCACCTGAGGTATTTCTTTTGAGGAACTTTCTTATGGGAAGTGTTGAAAGGTCCCTGAGAACAGGTGGCTGAAGAATTAAGAACTCAAACTCCAAACTAATTGGAGCTAATCAACTGATTGTGTGTCTGATCAGCACAAATTACCTGACCCTGTGATTTTCATGGTTCACAAAACTATCTCTAAGGAATTGTTTGCACTAGAGAAAACATGTACATTCCTTTTCAAAGCCATTACAGTTCATAGGCAAAATTGTTCAGTGGAGTCAGCGGCTGTTCAAAATCCTTGCACAACACTAAGCAACGTTGTGTAACTTCACTGCTGGGGAGGAAGCCCCAGGATACAAAGAGGTCTTAAATATTAGTGCTCAAGTGCAAGGGGGAAGGCAATGTGGGTGTGTTCCTGTGGTGTTGTCCTGGAGATAACACGAGTGGGAAGGAAAGAAGGGGTTTTGAAAGAAAATATGCTAGTTGAGCTTAATTTGTTGATTCTGTTGTTATTTAGCGTGTCCTTAAGTGGTATAGCCAGAAAAAGTAAGAGTGCATTAATAGGATTGCCTCTGACACAAAGCTGGGAGCATTTCCCCATGTGGGGATGGAAGAGTAGCAGGCATCAGGAAGGAAAAGAGCTGTTTGCATTGATAGAGCAGTGATGCAAAAAGTAACTCTGAGGTATCCAGCTGCCAGCAAAATAAGATTTTGAAGTAAACCTTGTTTAAGGGTAGTGGTGGAAAAACTGCTCTTGAGACAGAGGTTGTAGAGCTACAAAATTATTTCTACCATTGCTTGGTAGGCACAGCCTTGATGATTCTGGAAACACTCCCAGCATTTTCATGTTGTCTCAGCTCCATGTGTGAACAGTGCACTTTGGAGAAGAAATGCAGGTAGGAAAGCTGGATTTTCCTTTGCAGGCCTGTGACAGAGTAAGTCAAGAGTAAATAATATACTTAGGGAATGTAGCTATTGAAATCTCTCTCAAGTATGTCTAAATTATTGTATTCTGAGATATGTTATTAGCCAAGTTTGTATCATGTTTTGCCAGAGGGGAAAAGGCATGGCCAAATACTGAAATAACATCTGAAAATTCATAAAATCATCCTTCGAAGAATATATTCAAATCATCCTTCAAAGTGTGATATTATGGAATCCCAATGATGTCTGAGTGAAGCAGTTTATCCACATTTTAAACAGCAAAGTAGTGTTGTATCTGTCCCCCCCACCCTGTCTGTGCTAAAGAGCATTATTGTTCTTGTCACATTCCTAAAGCAGTCCAGAAGTTCTCTCTCCAGTGCTCTGCATTAAATTAATTTGTTCATCAGGGAAAACCTTTTAATAAGGTGAGCCTGGCATCATCCCTACTACTGATAAAAAGAGGAGGAATTTTTATCATGTATTTATTTACCAGTCATCATCTTTTATCAACTCCATGTCATTAACAGGAAAAATGCTAAGCTCCTATTGCTCATCTAACACCTTGCAAAGGCACTGAGACCTACAGGACTACAGCAAAGTGTTAATGTCAAATATCTCTCTCTGCTTGGTTAAATACAGATAGAAATGAAAATAAACATAGTTGTTATACTGCTTTGAAGATTAAAGTACTGATAGAAAAATCTGGATGAGTTGACTTGTTGAAAATGAGAAGGGAAAAGAAGAAAGAAAAAGATTTAAGGTAAGATTAGTTTTATTTTATTATTTCTTCTCCTAATTTCTTATGGACCTCTGGGGGCCATTGCAGAAGATGGAATCTATTCCTCTTTGCAATAATAGCAGCTATGTGCCAAATATTGGGGAAACCACTCTGAAGTTGCTGTACTGGACAGGTCTGAGGAAAAGATGCATATGTGGTGCTCAGCTCAGGGACTCTCTGAGTAACTTCTGTTCAGGTGGGGCAGAAATGTCTGAAAATTGAACTGTAGTTTTGGGATGTTATGTCATGTAGCACTGAGCTTGTTTGAAGACTCTTGAAAATGTTAACTTGCTCCAGGAAACTGGTTCTGAATGTTCTGGAGCTTTACTTCCATGGCTACAAAATTAGATGATTTATTTATGCTTTCCTATATTTAGACTATAACAAGGAATATTTTTAACTTTGTGGATTGCTGTGATTGCTGCACTGAGGCCCTGATTGAAGTTATGATTTCTATATGCCATTGTATTCCAGTACTGTAATAATTCCAGAGAATTATGGGAGTGATGAGGGGGAATTCCCACATGCTCAGTATGGAAAGGAAACTGCTTTTGGGAAAAAAAAAAAGACATTGAAATGTGCAAGATGCTGAAGGCTGTGTGTTAATTTTTAAACCAGACCATCTTGTTCAACAGTCAGGCAGATTTAATAACCAAAAAGTGCAATCCACCAAATCTCTTATACGTGGAAGGACCCCACAGACTGGTTCTCTGTGTCAATTAATTTCAGCATCTGAATACCTTATTTAAGACAGGAATTTCCCCCTGAAGGAGTAAACATCTGATCATGGTATTAAAACTAATTCCATCTAGTTAGAAAGAAAATATTATAAAGGTGGGGGAAGAGGGGGAAGAAGAAAAATGAAAAAAGACAACCATTGGCTTCTCTGAGCTAGAGACATGAACTCTAAAATTAAAATAACTAGGAAAGGTAGAAGACATTCAAATGTTTGTCAAGACCTCTGGTTTTCGTCTTAGTAGTGGTGCACCAATCAGCCTTTCCAAATTCACTAGCACAGGAGAGCATCTGGTCTCCACAAAAGGATGTTTTACTGGACTCCCTTGACAGCCTGACCCTTCCTGTATTTTTCCTCTAATCTATGACATAAATTCTTGTCTGTTAGGACTTTTTAGCTCTTTTTCTGAATGCAGACTGTCACTATGTGTCAATTTTCCTCCTTCACAAGATTATATAGGGACTACAGCTGTCAGGACTTTCTACACAGGTAAGCTTTCTAAATCTACAACTTTCATTACATTTTTACCTGACTTCTGTATTTTTTCATCCTTAATAGGATAGCCTAAATGCATGGCACCATTTTACAACATTAGCCAATAGGCTATCCTTAATGATGGTTTTAGCACTATTTTTATATTTTTTTCTGAGTTGCATCTGCAGTTTATGGCCATTTTTAAAGTTTAAATAGGACATTATTCTAACGTGGATGCACTGCTTAAAGTAGAACAAGGATGTCTGAATATGCCTTGAGCCCTCCTAAGGAACGCAGAGATTTTAAAGCTACTGAGAAAGCACTTTCACAGATTTTCTGTAAGAAACAAGAAACTCTCAGTAATTAAGCCTAAAACACAGCTTTTGTGTGAGGCTGAAGCATGGTCTAACCTCCACATGCCCCCACGTGGGCTGGGTGTTGCCTCCTCTGGGAGGAAGAGGAGGATCTCTACCTCCTTCCTGTTACTGTGACCAAGAAAGGACAAATCCTGGTAACCACCCAGCCCCTTGGAGATCAGAGGGAGCACAAACCCTCCACTCCCACAGGGCCTTTGCATGGTCCTGAGAGGGAAAAAAGTACCTAGTCTTGGGTTAAAGACTCTATTTAATTTAACATCAATGCTCCGGAAACACCACGAGTGACCTCCTGCTTTTGAAAATACATCAAGTTTGTTTGTCCCATGCAATGGAACCCAGACATGACAAACTTTCATGGAGAGCAGGGTTAGGAAGCTCCTGCTGATGCTGAGCTGGGAGAAAAGTTTCCCCTCTCCTTGTGAGCAGCAAGGAAACTCCTCCTCAACTCTGATGGGGATTCTCAACCTCTCACCGTCTCCAACTCAGTGGATTATCTCACCCCTCACACAACTGCTTATCTATAATTGTTCACATCAGAAGCAGATGGAAAAGATCCTGCCACCATTGAGTTTAACCTGGTGTCAGCTCAGACCACTGGCAGCTAAGGCAGTTTATCTGCTAATGGCCTGAGTGAAGGAAGAGACGTTTCAAAGCAAACTGGTTCCACTTCTGCTGCTGGCAGGGAAGTTACCCCATTCTTTGCACCAGGCTGGTGCAGGTTTGCAGGACCCAACTCCTTTAAAGTGTGCTTGGATTGCTCTGTACAGTGCTGCAGCTTACAGCATAAACATATAGAGTATATAATCTACCTGCCTTTTTTCTCTTACCTAACTGACAGCTATGAATACATACATTTTACAGTGCATTTGTTCTGCTTTGTTTGCCCATGCCATTTTCTTTTATAAGAAGATTGGTAGATGGAAAATAACTGACTTTTTTTTTTTTATGATTATGAAAAGTTGGGCAACTTGCAACAGTTTCCACCTGTTGGCAAAGGAAACCTAAGGACTATGCCTATGTATCTGAAAAAGAGGAAATAGTATAAGAATTTTACACCCACAATAGAGCAGTGTGGGAAGTTTGCATGAAACGCTTACCTAGGTCAAGAAGGCTTATGAGAATTTCTTTTGAGAGCGTGTCTGGCATTTCCCCTGACAGGCAGAGGTGAATGTTCAAGTACATTGGGCTGCATGTTATACAGATTGTATCTGCTGGCGTTGACAGTCCTCCCACTCCCTTCTGTCTTCTGCCCTGTCCTGTTCATGTGCTACAGCTCACTGTGGAGACAAGATGTGCTGTGATAACACCTACAGCCTTTGTTGCTTTCTCCCATGGCTCTTCTGCAGCAACTCTTCTTGCTCTTCAATAGAGAGTGTTTCTAGGATTTTCTTCTAGTCATCAAGCCATCTGCTGCTTTTTTTATGTCCTATTGTCTTTGGATTTCATTGCTTTTATGTGACAACAACGTCGTTATATTCTGACTCTGTACTGGAGGTGTGCTGCCTGTGGAGTGACAAATACCACTGGCCCCCAAAGAGTTTGCCTGAAAATAACCAAAATGAAACAAAGAACTGAGGTTTGATGTGGGTCATCCCTCAAGGGACATTTGAGCTGGCATCATGGCCTGTTTCTGACCTCCAGCCCAGGATACCAAGTCAAGGCTCACACAGGCTCTCTTCCACTGAGCTGAAGTCTGTAGGGACCCAATGCTTTTGTTACCTGCCTGGTTTGTCCTAGTTCTTACTATCTCTTCACAAAAAATCAAATTCAGTTTCCTTGACAGCAGTTCATCATTTCCTCATGTGATCGGGGAAATGAAACAGTGGTTGCAGTTCAATCTTCAATCTCTGCTTCAGTTTTAACTCTGCTGCTTTCTCCTCTGCTTTTCTAGGGATGCTTCCATCTGCCTCATCTCAAAGGCACTTTTAAATATTCTTTTTTTTTCCTTTACTCTTGGTTACCCTTTGCCTTTTTTTATTTTTCCAAACTGACCATGGTATAGAGCCACCCATCCCTGTTGGTCTATACCCATTCATTCCTATTTAGCAATGGAAAAGTAAACATCAAACATAATGCTGTACCAAGGCAGCAGGCTAGTGCTGTTGTCGGTGGTTGTATTTAGAAGTAGATCTGAGATTTTTTTCAAAGGAAGGAACTGTCTCTTGAAGCCAGGCACCCTGTCTCTCTTCTGTAAATACCTGAGCCTGCTAATCTATTACCACGAAATATCTTCTTGTCAGTGCTCTTTGTTGTCTGCCTTTCCATGGCAAAGTCTTTCTGTCCTGCTGTGGTTAATTTGAAGCTCAGTTACAGAATTAAGATCTTTTGGATCTAAATCTGCAAAGAACCAGTAGCCCTTAGCTTGCTGAAGCTCCTTAGCATGCAGATTAGGAAGCATGTTTAGTCTGGCAAATATCATCAAAGATAGTGATGTGGGAAAGGGAAACAACTAGAGTCACACTTGAAAATGATTCTAAATATGTAGGGGGAAAAAACCCAGCAATGTGTTCTCTGTGATTAAAATAAGAAAAGAACAGGATGTCATGAAAATGGGATCTGACTGTATGGTCCTCTTGGGAAAATCAGGCTCTGGTGGAAGGACAGGAGGATTTGAAATTGTGTCTGGACAGCAGAGCAGTGTGTCTGCACAGGCTGTTTACAGGAGCTGCAGTGGGTGCTTACAGCTGGGAAGGGCTCTGAGTGCTTTCAGTGCTTTCAGTGCCCACGAGACAGGCTGCACCTTGGGTTATTCCAGACACAGCTGGGTAAGAATTGGCAGACGTAGTTTTGTTGTACAGTCAGAACATTACTGGTTTTGCAGTTCTGCTGGAGCATAAATGGAGTTAAGGACTTCTGTTGTCACGAGGCTCTTTGCTGTTCTGTTGAATGGCTCTGATCTCATAAAAAATCAGATTGCCTTAAACCGATTGAAGGCGGCCTCTCTTCCTTCATGCTTTTGGGTGGTTGTTTTTTTAACCTAGCCTTGATTTATCATAAACACTTCTTTTCCCTAATTTTTTGGGGGGAGGGATGAGGGTGAAGATTAGCATGGATTTTGAAGACCAGCTACATATAAAGCTAAATTTTTCTCTGCCACCTGTTTGAACACTTCTTACAGCTCCCATAGGGATTATTTTATCCAATTACCACAACTTCTGGGCAAGGCTAATTTTGACACAGACTCTTGGACTGGGGAGAAAATGCTTCCCATTGAGTCCTTGAAAATCTCTTGGAACATCAAGACTGATAGTCCTGCCAGACCTTGTCTCAGTCCTGATTAGACCCTGCCTCGCTTTATCATCTTGTTTACAGTGAGATATTCCTTAGAAGGAAGACTAAATCAAACAGCTGCTTTTCTATCAATTCTCATTTGGGAAAGGTAGTGCTGGATACAGATATTTTCAAAATTAAGACCAGAAAATTTTCTTTCTGCTTTTAATTCCCAGTTCTGCTTTTCATTCCTTCTGAACTCAGGCAAATTACATGTTCAGCTCTTTTTTTTTTTATTAACCTTTTTTTGGTTGAATTTCTGATCTTATCTTTCCCCAGTCTTCTCTTTTATCTATCTAGGTGCTGTCTTAAACAATGTGCAGTCAATCCTGTTTTGCAGTGAAAGAGCTGAAGCCCTGATGCTCCCCAAGTCATGGATTCTAAAGCAATTTCATTCCCAGTATGATTGAGAGGTGTTTCAAGATGTGTCAAGGCAGCTGGTTCCTCGTGTAATCAGGGGAATATGTTGGTAACCTCTTCTAATGGGAGCTGAAGAATGACAGTGTCTGAATTGGGTAGAAAGATGTATTCCCAAAGCCTAATATCAAAATTCAAAATTACCTTCAAGGCAGCATGATGGATTGCCTGCAGAATTTAATCTTTAATGAACTTTTGTCTCTGACTTCATAAAACCTAATGTGACTTAATACTTTTTATTGTCTTTGGTAAAGCACAGCAACCCTTTGAATGAAATTAACATTCAAGATAAGAAGCTAAGGTTTTTTAATTCAAAGTGGTAAAGAAAAGCAAGGTTTTGTGTTGTTTTTTTTTTATTTAATTCACTCGAGGTGTAAAATAATACATTAAACAAATTCTTCTTAAAACAATTTTTATTGCAATGCAATGTCTCCAAATTTGGTTCAAATCATCCCACAACTACCACATTAATTTCTACGACTCTTACGTTTGCTGTTGTTGCTACTAGATTATCAAGATTACTTAAAATCAAATGAATATGACATTCTGACCTGCTAGACTGGAAGCTATATTCTGACCTTTTTAATTCTTTCCATTTCTAGAGTTTGTAGAAGGGATTTTTGCTTGGGGAGGTGAAAAAAATTGCCATCAAATAACCAGGCTATGGAGTGTTTCCCAGAATTCTTCTAAAAATGCTAATCAGCCATTTTGAAAGGTCTCTGAGAGGAGAAATATTAATCAGTGACTTAAAGGATCAGTCATATACTGCAAACTGCAAATAGCTGACAGAATGTGATGTACCACAGCAGTGGTTGATGGGAGTGAGGGGTCTGTGTGTGGAAATATCTGACACAAAGAAAACTAGCAAAGCCTTATGTGCCACATATTATATTCAGCAGCCCAAGACTCAGAGTATCAGTGCAATTTTGGGGAGAGGTAATTTGTCATGCAGACAAAGAGACATTTTTTTGAAAGCTTTGCTGCTTGCAGTATGTTCAACAGCTTATATTATATTCATAAGCTGCTGTTCTAATCAGAGTACCTGGTCTGTGAGCTGTTTTGTTATGCCTAATGGAGAACTGTGACAGAAGGAGAGAGAATTGTAAAGCTAACACATTTTCAATAAGTATTGTAATTAAATTCTCTTCTATCCCTGTCTTTGTGATGAGGCAATTTTACTGAAATACTTTTGCCCCTAATTAAATATTAGAATGTGCATGGCTTTTTTCATTATAATGTTTTTTGTTGTAAAGATGAATAATATTTGGGTTTTGATGGAAAAGGAAACCCTCTTCTGAAGTCCAGTCCTTTGCTCTTAAAATTTTATTAAACTTTGTCTCCTAGGGAGTGGATGACATCCTGAATGTTGCTGGTGTGATACAAGTCACAGAGGCAATTTAGGGGGTGACCTTTTAGCCATTCATGCTTTGCAGGACCAGCCGTTTCAGACAAACACACATTTATCACTGTTAATTTGAGTACTAGCAGAGATAATTTTGGCTTATCAGTAGCTTTTTTCATAACATCTGATGGATGTTAGTCTAATGTTTTATGTTTACAATCTATCAAGTAAATGTTTTAGATGGGGGAAAAAAGAATGAGAGCATGTATGAACATAAGAAAAAGGGAGAGAGAGCTTTTTTGTGTGAACATACTTTGTAAACAAGTAAAGGAAAGAGGACTAATTATTCTGCACATCATTTCTCATTCTAAGACAATCTTCTTTCTGATTCAGCTTTACCAAAAGCAGCTGGTGGAAGCAGAACAGATAGCTAGATCTCATTTGTATAAATATATCAGTGTGTGAATGACTCAATCTGGGCTTTCCACTCTAATTCTCACTAGTTCTGTAAGAATAATGGCCCTTCCAAGTGTTTCATTAGTGCTATGTCACTCTGCTACCAGTGCTGGTATTGTGAGAGCTTGCCTCATTGTTGGACATCTCCAGAAAAGCAGAGCATGTGCAGAAAAGGCCAGGAAAAGGGAAATCACTGAGCCTTCATGCCTCACTGCACCAGCCCCATGGGGCAGCCTGTCCACCTGAGCAGGGAGGGAAGGAAACCTGCCACCATCACCTTCTCCAGTGCCATTTGCAAAGGGAGTGACAGTGGTAGAGATTTTTTGCAAACTGGCAAACCTGTTGCATCACAACTACAATTTTTAAAGACATTTAATGAGATGTAGTAAAATGTCTTATTTGGGACCCTAAGGGAGCAAATGATTCTTCATTAAGAGTGGCAGAGTAGATGCTGGTGAATTCATTTACAGGAATTACTAGGAGCTTTTAGAGATGCTGCTCTCATGTTGAAGACCTCAGAAAGCTCCATTGACAGCACCCTTGAATCAAACTCGTAATCCTGCTGATGACCAAATGACAGCATTTACTTCATCATTGCACCTCACAGGAGCCCAGATTTTATAAGTGTTTGGTTTAGTGCCTGCAAAGTGTGTGGTGAAGATGGATAGAACAGTTTGGTACAGAAGAAGCCACTTTTAGGTGCCATCTGTGTTTTTATTGATCAGAATGAATTTTAACTAATGAAAATTTCAGTGGTGAATGTTGAGCATATTGAAGAAACTACTCAATGTGATTAGATTTTATGTAATGAGGTAAAAAGAGAGGTGGAAAATCCTGCGCAGACCATGTGCCTTGAGGTGCAGTTGAGTGGTGGCTTTTTTTCTGCCCTCAGATCTGAATTGATATTTGCAAAATTTTCAGGTAAGTTTTGCAGAAAAGAGCAAATGTGCTTGAAGGTATGGGTGGTCATATCATTGCCAGAAGTGAAGTGATCTATGATAAGGCCAGGATTGGCAATTATGCCCTCAAAATCTAATGACCTAGATTTCCTTTTACAGGGCTGTTTACAAACGCCTGATTAAAAAAAAAAAAAGTGTGGCTAAAGGAAATCCTAATGGTGATTCTCCTGTATGTGAATAACTGTTTTAGGATGCTCAGAGGAAAAAACCCAAAATAACAGGAAAAGTTTGGGCTTCATAATCTTCATTTTCTGTGAAGGGAATGATGTTTTGATGGGTTAGACCATATGTTGGGGATTCTAGTTCTTCAAATAGATTTGGCTACACTTTCCGAACACAGAGTTTGTGGAAATATCTGCCAAGTGCTGACAACCTATGCCCACAGCCTGAAAAGCTCCACAGGTGGGATCTTAGCTAGGTTAGGGACCCCAAGTATGCACAGCCTTGAGCTACTCAGCTGGGACAGAAAGCACACTTCTGCAGGAAATGCATTTCTGCCTTCTCCTGTGGGCATCCAAAATTCTGCCAGGACACCCCAGGCTGTAACCCTGGATTTCCCTGCAGTAACTGTCAAAGGATGTGGGTGTTAGACCAGAATCTCATCTTGCCTCCCCATCCCCAATGTGGGGTGATCTGGCTGCCTTTATCTTCCTGCAAATGAAAAAGGAGATCCTTTAATTCTTAACTTGGATGTAATTTGATAGGAGAGACTAGAAGAAACTATTTCCCCTCCTGCTCCCCACCATGACATTATTTAATCTCATCTGTGATGGCACAACACTGTAGAAATAGTAGCAAGTGCCTGTAACTAATTTCATTTTGTTCGTGCCATGTTATTTTAGTTCCTGGTGATGTGACCATAATAAACTCTTTTCTTGCTCTATGTAACCTTCTGTAATTTATTACTTTACATAAGAAAAGCCCCAACCAGCTGGTCTGTTCAGTGTGCTTTTGGATAACTGCTGCTTGTCTGAACATGAGGCAGAAAGGAGTGAAATAAATGTGATTTTCAGCCCTGAACACCTAGAAAATGCTGGATGTTTAACGAACAAATATCAAGAACTCTTGATTCTTCCTCTGAGCTTTCAAGCATGTGTATTATTCTAATTTTTCTTTCTGGGAAATACTAGAGGGAAATATTAGATGCCTTTTTTTTTTCCATTTGAAGGAATGCAAGTCTAAGATGTGGCATTTAGGAAAGATATCAGATATACTGAGAGAGCTACACGAGGGTGCAGGTTTGCTCCATCACATGAGAAATGTCTGGGATCCAGCCCCTTTGCTCACAGCTCTGTTGCACTGTTTTTCTTCTGAGGCTCTGACCACCATCATGGCAGCCAAGAGTTGCATCTGTTTTCATGGCAACTGAGTATCCTGAATATCTTTGTTTCCAGTGTGCAAGTATATATGTAATTGGTATGGCAAATTCACAGTCTTTCTACTCTTTGAATTTGCCTGCAGCTGCTGTTTTCTGCCACTCTAATTTGATGTGGTCCTTCACAGGAGACCTTTTTCTGAAAGAAGACAAAAATAAAGCTGGAAGGGGAGGAAGGCTGGCAGATGTAGCTTTTACTTTCCTTGGCTCTAAATGACAGGGCAGGATGTGTGGAGAGGAAAGAAGTCAATATGTTGAATTAAAATGAATGTGCTTGCACAGGGACCTGGCCACTGATATCTAAACCCCAGCACTTCAATACTTCAGACTTACAGGTTTGGGTAAACACAATTACCTCCACAAGGCTTACAAATTATTAGTATTTTGCAGGGGGATTATAACACATCATTAAAGATGAAAGGTTATTTCCAGAGCTAAGTTTTAAATTGCATCCTTAGAGACGAAGAATGACCTTCTAGTGAGCTTTGGGCAGGCAGTGATATCTGAAAGGTGGATCAGCATGAGGCTGCTGAGCAATGATGCCTCTCACTGAGGGGCAATAGATCATTACCAGGGTCACTTAGAGTTTCATGTTTATTCAACTTTGAAATGGTTTTCAATACTCTCATTATCTGGCTTATTCTTCGAAAAGAAAGAAGTACAAAAAGGCTTCTGTTATAAAACATTATGAAATTGTTAGAGACTGAATAGACACACTTTTGTTAAGCTGGGTATTTGGTCTGAGGGAATATGTGCAGCTAATTCTAAATAATGCCCAGAGCTCTTGATTTTAATTAAATTACATTTGCATTTCTAACACCTGTTTTATTACTTTTTTTCCTTAGAAGGAGGTATCTCCTGCCAGCACTCTTGCCCCCAGTAAATCTTTCAGCTTTTCAATTGGCAAACGCCCTTTGCACAACTACCAGAATCTACAGATAAATTGCTTTTGTGTAACTACACTTCACGGCTCCCAGACTTAGTCACACACTTCAACTCTTCCTCTGCATTTTGGCCACAATAACCCCCTGCAACGTTATAGGCTGGGGATGGTGTGACTGGACAGTGCCCAGGCAGAAAGGGACCTGGGGGTACTGGTCAGAAGCCAGCTGAACATGAGCCAGCAGTGTGCCCTGGTGGCCAAGAAGGCCAATGGCCCCCGGCCTGTATCAGGAATAGTGTGGCCAGCAGGACCAAGAAGGTCATTCTTCCCCTGTACTCAGCACTGGTGAGGTCACACCTTGAGTGCTGTGTCCAGTTCTGGAACCCCTCAGTTTAGGAGGGACCTTGAGATGCTTGAGCACATCCAGAGGAGGCAATGAGGCTGGTGAGGAGCTTGGAACACAAACAATCTTTTTTTGTTGTTTAAAGAAAGATTGGTTGTGGCACTTGCTGCTGTGGTTTAGTTGAGGTGTTAGGGCATGGGTTGGACTCGATGATCTTAAAGGTCTCTCCCAACCTGGTGATTCTGTGGTTCTGTGAACTACACCTTTGCCCACTGCTGCTGGCTCTTCTCCTGTGTGAGAAACCCTGTGTTGTGCCAGGCTGTGCTGCGGCATGGGCTGAGCACTGAGCCCCACTCACTGCCACACCAGGGAGGAACAGAATTCATGCCTTCTGACTCCTTACTGGCACTCAAGATGTTTTTCCCACCTCACAGCATCGAGTTTCTTCCGGGGAAAGCTGGGCTAACTGCACCTGACTATGCTGTTCTGCATTTTTCATATGCCTAAAAGATGTCAGGGTTCTGTGGTGAGCAGATTCTATCTGATTTCCATCATTACAGCTGTTGGCTTGCTCACCACAGTAATTCTGTTGTAGAAATATTTCACAGGATGACAAGGAAATTTAGGAGATGGCAAGGAAACAGAGCTACCCTCTTCTAATATTTTGTCATGCAAGTATGATTTCCTAGGCCTTGAACTTGGAGGGATTTTCAATAACTCTTTTTCTAATTCTGCCTTAATGAATGGCTAAATCTTCTGCTGTTATAAAGTGCCAGAACTTTGGGGAAGACAATGGCATACTGTAAATTCTCATGAAGGAACTATCTCTTACAATTCAGGAGAAGAATGATACATAATTATAGGGAAAATTATGCTTTATAGGGTAAAGATACTACAGCTTTTCAAGCTTTTCAAGCATTTTATGCTCAATTTTACAAAGAAAGGTCGTGTCTGGGAAAGGGCACTGTTCTGAACTGAAAGCACTGCATTGTAAAACTTTGTCTTTATTTTGTGACTTGTGGTTTTAAGTTAGGGATTGATGCGAACAGAGTTGTTGAAACAAAAAGTCCTCATGGGCTCATTTTCAGAGCTGATGCTGTGCACTGCCTGAGCTTTGTCTCTAGAGATTTAGGGCACTACCTTGACATTTTCAAAGAGGCATCATGAGTATGGTGAATATGTTTTCCCCACGTGAACTCCGCATCTATAAGCAACTCTGTGTGCAGACCATTTAGGTGGCTATTGAACTGTCTTGTTTGTGCCCGATAATGGTGCTTATAATTAAGAGGCATAAATAGAGATGCCCTTTGAAAAGTGTGCTTTTCAACATCAAAGCAATGTGACAAATGGATCCTTTTTTTTGCTGTTGCCAAAATGAGCCTGAATCTGGTTATGCTTGCTTGTCGGGATGCCTTTTGAGTGCATTTTGTCCACCTGTATGTATGGCACCTGAATATCTGGAATTGTGGAGATGTGATACATGCCAATATGCTGCACTGCTACAGGAAAATAAAGACAGGGAGCAGAGGTGTCTTTCCAAACTGAAATCATATAAAGTGATTCCCAAGGGGCAGTGGAAGGAGGAAATAGTCAAATTAGAGGCAAAGCAGAAAGCTGGATAGTCCTCTTTTAAGAAGGTTACCAGGGAATGTTAACTACCACGTGAGGACAGAATCTTGATTTTTCTGTCTTGAACAAAACAATTCCCTGTCACTGCTCCCTGCACCAGAGTGATTTTTGATTCTTTTTTTTTTTTGGTGATCTCTGGCCGGGATTTAGAAATGCTGACTCTTTTTGAAAGCCTCTGTATGGGTCTGTTGAATGTGACCAGCTTCACATCACTTATACTTGCATCCACCTGATTTCAGCATCTGGCTTCTCACAGGCTCCTACAGTTAAAAATTAACCCTGTGTGCTTTTTTCTGAGGACTGGCATTTCTTGTATTTTTCAAAGGAAAAAAGCCTTCATTTTCCATACTTAGGAAATCTTAAATTCTAAAAGTGTCATAACAGAGTGTTTAGTGAGGCCTAATAGAAACAGAATAAAATTTTAAGGCTTAATATTTTTTAGAATGTCAGAACTAGAATACAATTGGCTGTTTGCTTTACAGTGGCGATTAAATTTATCTTTGATTTCTAATAAATCTGAGGGGTTTTTTCAGATATTAGGAATTTGAAGTGAATTTAAAATGGCCTTGTTTTTAAGGTAAATATGTTAATTTTGACATTGAACTGAATCAAATAGAGTGAGCCCCAGAATCTGGACCAATCAAGATTACAGTCCTATTTTTCTGGTAATGTTCATGTTATATGGAACTGTTCAAGGCCAGGCTGGACAGGGCTTGGAGCAACCTGGGATAGTGGAAGGTGTCCCTGCCCATGGCAGGGAGTTGGAATGAGGTGAACTAACCATGGTTAAATTTAACCACTCCATGATTGAATCCTGTTTGGGCAAAGGAGGCCAGTTTGTTATTTGCAACCATCTCTATTTTTATAGTATCCTGGGATGTGCTGCAGCTATGCAATCCAAGGGGCTCTGTTCCACTCCTGCCTGGTTTCTGTGATTGGAAAAGGTCAAGTATTTGATGGCCTGTGTTGTTGAAAAACACACAGTGTGAGGTAGTCACTGAGGGGAGTCATTCATTCAAATACAGAACATATAAGGGAAAAAAATGTGGGTGAGCATTAACAGATTTCCAAGGTCACTTACATGTCTGCAGAAGAGAAAAATGTTCATCATCCAGTATCATGGGCCAGATTCCATAGAATCATAAAATATGCTGAGTTGAAAGGCACCTGCCAGGACTATTCATCCGAGCTCCTGGCCCTGTACAGACACCCCAACAATCCCACCCTGTGCATCCCTGGGAGCGTTGTCCAAACACTCCTGGAGCTCTGGCAGCCTTGGGGCTGTGCCCATTCCCTGGGGAGCCTGGGCAGTGCCCCACACCCTCTGGGGGAAGAACTTTTCCCTGATACCCACCCTAACCCTGCCCTGACCCAGCTCCAGCCGTTCCCTGGGTCCTGTCCCTGGTCAGGAGAGTGAAGAGATCAATGCTTCCCCTCACGAGGGTGTTGAAGAGCACAGTGAGCTCTGCCCTCAGTCTCCTCCAGCTGAACAGACCAAGTGTCCTCAGCTGCTCCTCACACAGCCTCCCCTCCAGACCCTTCCCCATCCTGGTGGCCTCCTTTGGACACTCTCTAACAGCTTTAGATCTTATGTTGTGGCACCCAAAACTTCACACAATATCGAGGTGAGGCCGCCCCAGCCCAGAGCAGAGCGGGACAATCCCTCCCTGGCCTGGCCGGCCATGCTCGGCCTGGTGTCCCCAGGACAGGGATGTCCCTCCTGGCTCCAGGGCACTGCTGGCTCATGTCCTGCTGGCACAGCCTGCAACCCCCAGGTCCCTTCCTGCAGCTGCTCTCCAGCCTCTCATTCCCAGTCTGTCCATACAGCCAGGGCTGCCCCGTCACAGGTGCAGAATCCAGCCCTTGTCTTTGTTAAACTTCACACAGTTGGTGATTGCCCAGCCCTGCCATTGTCCAGGGCTCTCTGCAGGGCCCCTCTGCCCTCGAGGGACTCAACAGCTCCTCCCAGTTTGGTGTCATTGGCAAAATCACCGAGTGTTCCTTTGAGTCCTGCATCCAGGTCATTAGTGAGGATGTTGAAGAGCACAGGGCCGAGGATGGAGCCCTGTGGGACCCCACAGTGACTGGTGCCAGCCTGGTGTCACCCTGGTCACTGTCACCCTTTGTGCTGACCCCTGAGCCCCATCACAGCATGTGTTTATCCAGCAGTGGCTGGACAGTTTGTCCAGAAGGATCCTGGGAGAGGCAGTACTGAAAGCTTTGCTGAGGACCAGCAAAAATTCCATCTTCTGAGGACCAGAAAAAGATTCCATCTCCTGGCTTTCCTAGATCAACCAGGTGATGATCTGTCATAGAAGGAAACAACATCCACTGATGTCTTTGCAGTAAGCTTTGCACAGTTACATGGGAAAAGGGTCTACTATGCAACTTCAAAATCCACTTCTCTTCCTTTGGTAGGTGTTGAAAGAGTCTGGTCCTTGCTCTGAAGGCTTGTCCATCAAATTCAAAAGAATTGTGGGAAAATGGTAAAATAATACTCTGAGAGTCATGTTTTTCCCTCACATTGGTCCTCTTCCTTAGGTAAATGGTGGACCCATTTGTTTTCCTGATCACAGCCAGTACCTCTTCATTGTGAGAGCTGCTATTTCCTGCCTGTGCCTGACTGAATCCCAGTCCTTGACAGCACCTTTACCTGCTTGGCCTTGCTCCCTGCTTTCTAATTTCAGCCCCTGTATACAAAATAATTTCATCCAAGTGATCTTCTGCCATTTTCAGTCGACTTGATTGTCCATTCCTAAAGGCTTTTGCCTCTTCAGACTGACACTGACCTTGCCAGATATCTTCAAATACTTCTTAAGTTTGTATGTCAGTGTTAGCCATACTGCACTGCTTCTCACACTTGTGACTGGACTACTTATAGCCAGAGACTCTGTAGGAGTGATTCATCCATCCTTTATGCATGGTCATACTGAGTCATTTCCAAATTAATGCTAATTGCATTACACTGCTATTCCCACAACAATAATTAGTTGTATGATGCTGATGTGCTCCAGTTGGCTAAAAAAATCTTATTTGAGAAGCAAAACTCTGGGTTTTTTACCTCTTAACAGTTATGTTCTGTGTCTTCTTGGAGCATATTTTAATGTGTGTTTTCCTACCAGCTGGGATATACAGGAGTTTTCTTGTTTGACCTTTCTTTATTCTATGATATTAAAATTTCAATATACGCCTATGATGTCAGGGGCTGAGCCTTTGAGCAATGTTCCTGACCTCTGCATCCTACAATAGAGTGCTCCCCAATTTTGGTACCTGTTTCTGGAATGTTTTAGAAGTTCACGAATAACCCCGTGACCTCCTTAATACCCTTTCCCCTCATCCTTTTGACTCTGGAAAAGATGCCTTTATGGTTTATTCATTTTATTTGTTGATCTCTTTCCCTTTCTTCTACAAAAGTTACACTAAAGTATATTTTTAAAAAGAAACTAAGTACATCCAGCACATTCAAGTAGAAGAGCACTTGCTTTTACTGGAAAAGAATTAGTTCTGCAGGAAAGTTTACCTTCTAGTCTAGTGGCCAAAATAAGGTGCAGGAGCTGTCACCACCTGGAGAGACAAGACAGGAGAAAGCAAAGGGAATGGAGTAGCTTCTCCCTACAGTAAACAGAACTTATACAAAGGCTGGGGCTGCTGAGAAGAGACAGCCCTATGAGGAAAGAAAAGCAACTTTCTATTGGGACACCTAAAGGAAGGATAACAGGATAATGAATTACAAACCCACAGTGTTTGGGAAGTGACAAAATAGATTCAACTTGGCTATGGACCTTAGGAGAGACACTACCATGTGTTGCTTTGACACTGGGTGACAGACTAATGCTGCCTCACACACAATTGCTGTGTAATCCTGAAATAAGAAAGTTTCCTCCAGTTTCACTAGATAGATGCTAAAAAAAATGCTGCTGCTTAGCACAGAAATGCTCTGAGAACGCCTCCCTGAGGGAAACACTTGGCCCAGAGGTGAGGTCTGAAGAGCTGTAGTATCCAAGGTGGCAAGGTGTAGTGCTGTGATAAAATCCAGACACTACCATAGGGAAGCTCTAGTGTTGAAAGCAAGGCAAAAGTCTTAGGTTGCTGTTCACAAGGCATGGTTGAACTTAAAGGCCTAAGAAACAAAGCTGAGGAGGTTAATTATTGGACCCCCATTGACCTTTTGGTGTTGCCCACCAGCCAATACCTGCACGCTGTTCTCATTTTGAAGCTGTGAAGGTACTGTCCCGCCTTCTTCCCTGTCCTGGGAACCATGTTGTCACGCTTTGCTCCTGACAGTCCCTGTGCCAAGAGCTCTGCAGGGATAATTTTAGCGCTGTTTGGATACTCAGCCTCAGCCTCCAGTCCTGGTGCTGGTACTGTTGAGTGGGGTTATGAGGAGCAGAAGAGCTTATGAAGTGGTGCTTAGCTGTGTAATAACTTCCTGAGAGTCAGTGCTCAGATCTCCAGCAGATTAAGTTTTGTACCCACCAATGTCCTACTTGTTTGTGAATAAAGTCCCTGATCTAATTCCTGTCACTAGAGCTGCACTGAACTTGCACATTAGTGACCTTTTCTGTCACCAAACACACAGGGAAGAATAGGACAAAATATGTCTGATCAATATGTGACAAAACTGATCTGAGAAAGCTGTGGTTAAACATAGCTGTCATTGACTCAGACATCATGAAGGTTATTTTCCTCATGAGATAATTACAGGAGTTACAAATGGAGAGAAACTACTGAAGTAATTTTGTCCCTTCCCTGGCAACACAGTGCTCCTATATCACTCTTTCCTGATTCTCTGCATGTCCACAAGCACTTAGCCGTGGGATATTACTTAGCTAAAATTAATTCTCAACTTTATCCTATCCTTTGAAATGGGCATAAACACCATTTAGCTTTCTAATAGTTTTGGAAATAGTTGGAGTCTGATATCATAGAGGGTGGAGATAGTCTGGTATCAAAAAGGAGGGAGTTCTGCCATCACAAATGATGGAGGGAATGTGGCAGCATAGCAGATGGAAAGAGTCTGGAATTACAGAGCTTAGAGATAATCTCGCATCACAGAGGAAAGATGGAGTCTGGCTTCATAGAGGCTGGAGGTAATCAGAAAGGATGGAGACAGTTTGGCATTGTTGAGGAAGTAAGAAAGGCTGCTGTCCCCACAGAGGTAAGAGGGTTTCTGCCATCCTGGATGTTCAAGGGAGTGTGGCATCATAGAGGAGGAAAAGAGTTGGGCATAATAAAAGTAGTAGGAATTCTGGAATCACTGAGGAAGGAGTCACATCACAGAGGTAAAAGGGGGGCTGGCATCATAAACAAGATGGAAATTGTAGAGTGAAATTGGGGTGCTTTTAGTTTTTTTGCACACATTCCAAGGAGACAGGAGAGTAATATCACTCAGTGGGAAACTGAGCCATTATTTTGTTTTAAAAAACCCCCACCTGCAATCCTCTCCTGCAGGTGGTGGTGATCAATGGTTTTTTAAAGGCTCTCTTCCTGAAAGGGACTGAGTGGCAATCCAGCTGGCTTTGCTGTAAGTTCCTGCCTAAATTTAGGGGAGAGAGCAGGTGAAGAAGAGGGCTGCCAGAAAGGCCAGAGCTGTGCTCTAGGGGTCTGGGTTGCAGCCCTGCAGCCTGGGAAGTAGAGTGGGCATGGAGGCTGTTTGAATCCACAAAGACACAGACAAAGACAGTCACTCACCATGTGTTCATGCCCCATCTTTGCACAGATGATGTCCTGTGGGACTCAGGAGTCTCTCTGCAGTGTTTTTTGATAGACAGGAGGGGCTGTTCATAGCCATTGAAAAGCAGGGAGCCAGGGGAAAGTTTTGTTCTCTCTGCCCTGCCTCTCTTATTTCACCTCTTAATTCCTTGTCTTTCCTGCTCCTAACACAGTGAAACAAAACTGGTTTTCCTTTTGTTTCTAGCAGTTTTATCTCTCTTATTCTCACTAATTAGCACAATGCTGCAAAATCACGACTGCAAATCAAGCAGGGATTGGGCTTTGTAAATGGGAAATTAGATCTATTTTGCTTTAAAAAAGGAGTGATAACTCTGACCTAAAAACATACTTAGATAAAATTTTATGAGACCAATGCTTTCAGTAGACAGTAATTTCGACTTTCAAGAGTGCTCTTCATCCCAAGTATGGGCTAAATGGAAAATACAGATGAAAGAATTTTATAAATATATTTTAAGTCATACATTTATTTCCCTGTTTTTAACTGGTGCTTAAGCAAAACTTGGTCAACTGCTTTAGCATTAGATTTTCCAATCACTTTTTAAGTAACAGCTTTACCATGGAGTATTATTTAGCATAAACTGGCATTACAGAACATCAATTTAATTCTTCCACCATTTGCTTTCAGTACACAAACACAGATGACATGTGACACAGTAAGTTTTATTAACACAGTTAAATAAACAGATTTCTCATTTGTGATTTCTCCTGCATATCCAGCTGAGATGAGAGAAATAAAAGCTTGAATAGAGATAAAGCCTTAGTGAAGGAGAAGGTCTGCCAGGCTTCAGGCTGGCTTGACTGAAGGATGGTGCCCACATAGGCAACCAAAAATCGAGCTCAGCTTCATGCTGGAATGCAGAAATCTCCCAAGCTTGCATAGAGATGTCGTCTCTGAGCTGTCAGTGGTCCAGTGGCAGGCTTGCCTGGCTGCCAAGCTTTGTGCTTTGCAGTCCCTCAGGACTCTTTTGATGGAGGGGAGAGGAAGAAAAGAAGTTTGGGAGAAACAAGCTCTGCTGAGGTGATGGTGACAACGCAGGGGCACTGTGCTTCCACCACCACTCACCTTGGTAGCAGCTGATGGCTGATTAGCAAATCCTCTTGGTGCTTCATCTGCCAGCTCGTGTTGCTTTCCTACTCATCCTCACAATTTCCTTTTAATATATGCCATTCTTCATTTTCACATGCATACCCTCTTCCTAAAATGAATGAAGCTTGTCTTCTCTTGCAAAGTTTCTCTGCCTCAGGCAGGAGCAGTGCACATCCAGCTGTGTGCCCCTGCCTTCGCAACCGTTCTTCTGGGCAAAGTCACAGCCCCAAAGGTTTGCTTCCTAAACCAGCCATAAGAGCATGTTTGGAATACACTGAACCTCTCTGATGCCCACACAGCACAACAGGGGATGGTTTCTCACTTGCTTTATGAATTGTTTAATTTGAAAAGGTGATAAGATGGTGGATCTGAATGTATTGGTTGACCAGAGGTTGATGTAGCTGACTCTACTGAAAAAGATACAGGGAACAGGGAAACGTTGGTATTCTTCTTCAGGACTGTGCTGTTTTTTCTGGGATAGAGTTAACATTCTTCATAGTAGCTAGTATGGGGCTTTGTTTTAGATTTCTGCTGGAAACTGTGTTGACAACACAGGGATATTTCAGTTTTGCTGTTATTATAGGAATTTCAAACTTCACCTTTTTTTTTTTTAAACATTTGCAGCTGACTTTTAAGGCTTTTGACTTCTTAGTAGGCTATTGGTTAAATTTCTGCTATTTGCAGTAGTCAGTCAATGAGTCATACACAGTTCTATAGCTGTGTTTGCCTCTTACTGTACTTGTACCACTTTGTTTTGATCCCCCTGACCAAGTGGTTTTGATGTGCTTTAGTTTAGGGCTGTACTTGGGATTCTGCTGCTTATTCCAATTTTCTTTACTGGCAGAGGTGAAAGAGGCTGGAGACCACCCATCTGGAATTTTAAAATTACTACAGGCTGCTGAATTTAAAAACTAACAATTGAAGGAGTAGTACTGGCATGGAATGAACTGCTTCATTTCATATGCCACCAGTTTGCAGAGTAGAAGGTTTCCAGGCATCTCAAAGATGAAGTTTAAGGGAGTTGGGGGACACAACACACAACCCTGCAAATTGCTGAGGAAAAGGACTTGAAATCTGTGATAGAACTTCATGAATTTATACAAGAGATTTTATAACACAACAGAGTAATCCATATAAATAGAAAGTAGAACTTGTGGCTCATGTATAAGTATTTTGAGGGGCTAGAGAAGCAGACTGGTTTGCTGTTTCCATCATATTGATATTTTACTAATCCATGCTTTAGGCTCCAGCATGTTGCTTGCTGAAACTAAAAAGGAATTTATTTTTCTTTGAGCTATAACTTAACCCAGGAGATAGTGGTGCCTGTGTGTCCTACTCACTGTGACTCAGAGTGAAAACATCACCACATTTGGAGACCAAAACCACAGTTTCCTTAGGTGAGACTGGCAAAGACTACACCAATTCCCTTCTGGCTTTCTATACTAAAATGGAGTGTGGCTAGTCTACATTATTCTGTGCATTAAATCATACATGTTCCTGCTATTACAGACACCTAGGGCCCTGGCAACGTTCTTGGGATCCCACAATCTCCTTCACATCCATTCCTTATAGGTTGGTGGCTTTAACCTTCTACTAAAGCAGGCTCTTGGTTGCCAGTGCTGTTGTGGTGTTGTGGGTTGGCCCTGGCTGGATTCCAGGCACCCACCAAAGCCCCTCTCTCACTGCCCTCCCCAGCTGGGCAGGGGAAAGGAAACACAATCAAGGGTTCATGAGTCGAGATAAGGACTGGGAGAGAGATCCCTTATCAAATACTGTCATGGGCAAAACAGGTTTGAAGCAGAGGTATTAATTGAATTTATTGCACTGACACAATCAGAGCAGAATAATGAGAAGTAAAATAAAGTCTTAAAAACCCCTTCCCCCCTCCTCCCTCCTTCCCAGCTGTACCTCCTCCCTCACTGATCGGGGGAGACAGGGAATGGGATCTGGAACACTTAGCATTACAGACCTAGACCCACACTGATGCAAGCAGCAAAAAGATGACTGTGAAAGTCCAGATTCCTCTGCTCTCAAAACACGACAATCTTTTTTTATAATCATCCAACTGTATGATTTTCAAAAGGAAAACTCTACTGATCAACACAGAAACTTTCTGAAAAGCTTTGAGGCATGCACAGATGCAGAGCAAGGGTCTGACAAAGGAAAAATATGCTAATGCATAAGGCTTGTCAGCTGTTGCTGATATGCAGAACAGAAGTAATTAACTCTCCATGAATAGTTAAATTTGAGGAGTTAAGAAGTGACTCTGTTCCACAGCCAGCTTAGCAAAATAACTGCATCCTGTGGGCTTTGCCATGAATTTGGAAATTTTATCTGAATTTGAAAAGTTGGTCCCATAGTTCTAGTCAAGCTGTGCAAATACTCTGAGCACATTTAATATATGTAAATTAAATTAAATTAATGTTAAATCACCGTGTCTCTGTGGTAGTGAATAATACAGAAGAAGCAAAAGGGATGCACAGCAAAAGGAAGTGATTCAGCTGTCAGACTGTGTACATGAATATTTCTCCAAACTCCTTGAATGGAGAGATTACAAAAGTACAATTTTGCTTTAAAGAGCAAATACATTTTAAAATTGTGACATTATTGTGTCCCTGCCTCATGCTGTGCTGCTTTAGATTTAATGTTAAAAGTTGATAATTTAATTTTCTAAAATTAGCCTGCCAGGATATGCCTTACATTTTGCCATTTTGTGAATACTTCTTTAGACATTCCAGGCCATAAAAATCAGTCCCCAAACTCGCACTGTAAAGTGAATATTGTTCCTTCCTTGGGCAGATGAATTACTAATCGAGGTCAGACTATTTTGGTACAGGAAGTTCCAAGGAGTTCAGTTTTCAGCAAGGATTATAATCTTGTATTATAATCTTGTATTTCCAAGGTCTTAGAGCAGGCAGGCAGATATAAAACTGAGGAATTATAAATGCTATAATGCTGTCAAATTCCAGGTTAAGGAGAAGTGTGGCTTTTCAGAAGGACACGTCTCTGGTCCCTCAGTTTGTTGCACAGGTCAAGTTGGCTGCTGGGTGGGGGCTGCAGCTCTCCTCAGATTGCTGTTAGTAACAAAAAGTGTCTCAGTTTTTGTTTTGGGTTTCTATCAAGCTTTATTTTCTTTTCTGATTTTTTCTTAAAACCAGTGGCACCAACACTGACACTCATGGACTTTTAATAGGAGTGGGTGAAGAGACAAGACCATGAGTAAAAATCATTTTCTTCTGCTGCTTCTTAGAGAAAGTGCATCAAACGTGTGTTGAATGAAAAAAAAAGAAAGTTGTGTCTAGGATAATTTTGAAGCTAATGTCTCTTATCAATATTTTGCATGAGTTGGGAGGGAATTATTGAAGTGTGCAAAAGCCGTTTTAACTGAAGAGCCTCAGTAATCAAGCTATGAGGGAATTTTTTCTCTAGCAACCTATTTTTGGTGGTATTCTCTGTTTTAAAGAAAAACTGATTGACAAAAAAAAACCCCTAGATAAGAACAAAAACCTTTTCAATAAATTGGGGTGTTTGGTTTAAAAATGTTTATTAGTAGAAGGACATGGCTGTGAAGTACAAACATTTATTATTAAAGGAAAAATGAGTGTCTTGTATTCAGCACAAAGAAAGGGGAAAAATGGGGGCTCCACTGTTTCTTTATTCCATTTCCCACCTTCTGCCTCCATATTGTCCCTCTACAACATAAACCCTGTCCCATCTCACAATGTCTTCTCTCTGCCTGAGCTTGAAAAGTATTTTCTCTTCAATCCTATCAAGTATGAAATGTTTTTTTTAAATATTATCCTACAGCAGTAGCTGTAGTCTGCCATAGGAAACAAACCCCAAACCTGAGCACAACCACCAGCCTGGGTACCAGGAGTCACTTGTTACTTACCAATTATTTATCAGGTGACCAATGTACATAAAGGAAACATTTATGAAAATATATCCAGTCCAAATTTATGCTGGAATGATTGGTGTTGACAGTAATTGGCAAGGGGCTTGTATGGAAGTGGAAGCTCCCCTGAAGTCAAGTGCAACCTCAAAAAATAGCAGATGCCTCAGTGGTTTATTTAAATGGGTAAGATAATATATGAGGGAATAAGAGCTAAAATGGACTGTTTGATCTGCTAGCACAGCAGAGATTGTCAGAGGAGTTGTTTTCTCTTTGGAGGTGCAGAGTCAAGTAGTTCAGGTTTTTGGCCATTGTCAGCAGGAACAGAGGAACTAATTCCAACGATTCTGGCACATTTCCCTTTAATGTGCTTCCTGACGTTCACCTTCTGTTCAGGAACAATCACACCGAAAACTCCTGGCATGCAACCATCAAATTGCATGGAAATTTCTGTTCTGTGAGGACATTCTTTGTATTTCAAAGCTGTCACTGAAAAACAAAACAGAATCTAAAATCTTCCACCTTTTCTCTTGGACTTTGAAAGTTTTCTGCACATTGGGTTGTCAGTAAAAGAAAAGTATGAGCCCAGGTCTTGCAAAGATTGGTCCTTCCCATGGGAGCACAAAGGCTTTGAATGCTCAGCTTTGCAGAGTGCCCATTAGTCATTGCTGGTGTCAGGCTGATGCACTTCTCTGTGCAAAATCTCCCTGCTCAGGTGTGCTGGGAGGCCATGCATTTCAGCAGGAAATGCTGTAACATTTTTCTGACTGACACAAAAGGTCAGAGCACGAGACATCTGCACACACCAAGGAAGGCGGTGCCAGTGCTGCCTCTGGCTTTAACCTCTCCTGAATTTGGGAGATGGGCCTGGACCCATTTCTGGCACGGGGTAGAGGGAGAGGGGGGAAATCAACACCTCATTTAGGCCTGGCATATGTCACAGAAACTGTGCTGCTTCCTGGTTTTGGGCATAGCACAGTGTCGTGTGTAGTTAATAAATCAGATGGCAGGCAAATGGTGTTTGAGACTTTAAAAACCAAAGTGAAAATTTCTAGGTATTTCTTTTGATTTGCCTTTGTCTGAATAGTAAAATATAACTTTTTTTTTCCTTTTCTTTTTCAAGCAAATATTTCCTTTTCCCTGGGTCCTAAAAGTCCATTCCTAGGTGGAGGTGCTGCAAGACTCCAGTGGGGGGATCTCTTTTGTTCACCTGAGCATCAGCAGAAGACCTAGAGGAAGCTTTCTCATTGCAGAGCTGCTCATGTGTCAGAGGGTGAGAGGCTTGAGGCACTTGTCCTTTCTCAGGCTTTGAGGTCAGTTTGTATGGATGGAAAACCATTTCTTTCCATGTGCTTCCACCATTCCACCATCTGCTCATGAAGCCCTCTCTGAGCCTCTTGCTCCAGCTGAATTCAAGGGACCAGGAAGCCCCATGGGGTGGGTGCTGCTTTCCCTGGGAGATGGTGGTGGGACACTTTCTGTCTCACAGATCCACCCTGTGACTGTGGAGGGGAACTGTGTGGGGCATGCAGTGCTGATCTGGCTGCTGAGGACACTTTGCTTTGAGCTGGTAATGGTCAGGAGATCTTGTTTTGACACTCTCCTTGTTTAGGCAGAATGGAAAATGCTCTGGGGTTTGATTATTTATTTTGTGGATTATACATAACATGAATGGGAAAGCAGTGAGATCCCAGGAGAATCCTATTTCATGATGATTAAAGCAAAATAGACACAATTTGAGGTACTGTTACTTTTTTTTTCCTTTCAGCTACCTAAGTGTAGCTGCACTTGAAAGGATTGCGTGATATGAGGGCAAACAACAAATTCTTCCTTTCAGAAATAGGGGAAGATACTTCTTTATTTATATAGTTGGGGCCAGATTCATTCCTTTGATCATGAATTGCAGCTTGTCTGTTACCAGCATTATTTCATACTTCATCTTTTCGCATGTAGTTTCTTTTCCTTTTGATCTTGCTCTGTTACTTCTGCCAGTTGTGCTACGTGAGGAGAATAAACAAACTTAAGACCTGGACTGGCACTGGAAAAACACATCCCTCTAGCTGGTAAATTGGCTCTTGTTGGACGCCTTGCAGCTTTGACCAGGAAGCAAAAGCTTAGTGGCTGTCCTGGACAGTAAAATGAAGAGTTTGTCTGCCATCCATCTGGCACCATCTGCAGAGCATGACCCTTGCACTTGGCTCCTTGTGCTCTAGTGCAAAGCAGGCACACAAACCTGCAGTTTCTAAGCTGTCAGGAGTAAATCCCAGGGAGCATTGGTGAACTCAGTGGCCTTTTTTCCATCAGGAGCTCTGGAAGGCTAGAGGCTGTAGTGTAGATTTTCTTTTGACTTAGAGGTTAGGGCAAAAAGCTTAAATGTTCCCTTTGTGAAACCCCAGGGGCCAAGAAGCTACAGAGACTCCTCTTCCTCCATGCTGCTGTGGTAGATAAACCAAAATACACTGATATTTTATTGTTTTCCTATTTTTTACCTCTGTGGCTGGCTGCATTGCTAATTCAGATCCCATCTTTTAGCTGTAAAAACATCCTCCTTCCTAATTTTTTCCAATGAAGGTGAATTCCAGGACACAGAGCTACAAATACTTCCCAGCTGAATATGCCAGTATACTGAACACATTGATTTTTAGAATTTTAAACCTCTTTTTTTGTTTACCCCTTTCTTTTAACCTCAAAACCACTGAAAATCCTGTCTGGAGAGGATTTCTTTTCTTGCTACGCAATTGCATTTTACCTCCGTTAGTGACATCAGTAATTTCATTCTACCAGAGAGTCTTTGTTATGCCCTGCTCATTGAAATGCAGCAATTACCCTGTGTCTGTTGTGAACTTGTGTGTCCCTGTGCCTCTACAGCTGTGTGATGCCCCATGGCTGCTGGGAATCTCGTGTGACAATACTTTGTAACGTAATTTTGGGAAAACACTGACCATTACTGCAGCTGCAAGTAACCCCAAAGAGCCACCAGACTGTGACCAAAGTGGCCCAAAGGCCCTAGTGGGAAGCCTTCGAGAAATTTTCTCACTGGCATCTGGCCCTTTTTTGTCTTCAAAATCCAGGTTAGGCTTAGCTTCCAAGTAACTTGTTCCCAGCTTCCTATTTTTGCACCTTTGAGAAAATTTCTGTATAGCTTGCACTGTTCTTGTGCATGTTTTAGCTTCATGGCTGTCTCTTCTACCTGTGATAGTGACTTTCAAAAAGCATCTCCCACCCTGTAATGAGAATTGATGGACAGCACCAGGTCTGGGCAGCACAGTGGGAGTGTGAGGAGTGGAGTGCTGTTGGGAAGAATAAAGCAGGTTGGCACAGACATCACCAGCCACCTGCAAACACAAATTGGGTTTCTGAACATAGCAGGGCATTTGAATTGAGGCTTCTCTTTAATGTGAATTTATACCTCTAGACAAAACCAGTATGGGATGACATTTCCCAACCATTCCATTGATTATCTGGCTTGGCATAGATGTTGTTTGGTGTCTGCTGGGGGAACTTCCATCCCCTATGCTGAACGTTTCCCTCCTGTTTGGTGACTGGCTGATAAACATGGATGGGCAGGTGGGTTCTCTGCACCTAGGCAGAGGGATTGAGTGGCTTGGAAAGATGGGATGTTCCAGGATTTCACTTCTTGAAAGGTGAGTCCTGGGTGGCAGCGCTCAGTGATGTTTCAAAATTGTTTAGTGAGACTATGTAAAGAGCCAGTGTTAATACATGTAGACTATTGCTTTCTCTTTTCTGCACAAGCCCTGTTAACATCCTGAGTGAAAACACGACCAGTTCCTTGATGGTGAAATGTCAGGCAGTGGGATTGTATCATCCTCAGGCTGGCAGGGGGGATCAGCTCAGTGATGTTGTATAAAAAGGGAATAAGTTAGCTCTCCTTTCCTATCCCAGGTACAGAGCTGGGGAGTTGTAAACAACTTTCTGAAGAAGGGCTTGGGCCTGTTGTATGCCCTGGGCATAAATGAGGTGACCCACCAAGGTTCCTGCCAGCACTTGGGTCTGGAATTGCCTGTATTTACATTTCAACTTGTCTTCTGCATTGGATGTATTTCATCCAATGGCTTTACTTGTTCCGTTTTTCTTTCTATACACTGGCGGAAAACTGTTCATAAGAAAGGACTTTTTTGTTTGTTTGTTTGCTTTTTTGTTCTTGTATTTATTTCCCTTTGGAAGTAAAATGCTATTTAAAGGTGATATGCTGCTTTCCACATGTACTATACCTGCATGCAAATTTTGGAAAGTATGGGCAGAAGTGTGTTTGACTTTGAGCTGTATTTAATAACTTGCTCCATAGCCCTCATGAAGTTATGATATTACAACAATCCTGAGCTGAGAACTCATTGATGCTCCAGGTAATCTGGGCATGCACAGTGGATGGACAGAGGGACATAACTGAGGGTTTTGTCTGTGGCCCTTTGGGTACACAAGCCTGCGGGACTCTGTGTTACAGGGGAAATAGAAGAAAGCAAACAGAAGAAAGAAGAAAGCAAACAGGCCACAATGCAGGCATGAAATTCTCCTTTAATGATGGTAGAGGAAAAACCCATCCTTTTTGGGGAAATGTTTTAGAATCTGCAGCTGATCTGTATTTTGTCATTACTGTTACTGTGAGGCAACTGTAACTGATATATCTTTAGCCTGCTGCCTTGCTTTTCTTTATACATGTAATTTAATCTTTAAAGAGCTTTAAATATTGATGCAGTTGCACAGTTGAGAAAAGAAGGCAATAAAGGGAGGAAGAAGAAAAAGACTAAGTGAAAATAAAACAAAGTGAGTGAAAAATGGAGTGGCTAGCAAATAGAGATTACCATTTCCTAATACTGCCAGCAATCTTGTATGAAAAGATGAAGATGAGAAGGTGGCAGTGATAATGAATCTGCCACAAATGGAAATCCTGGGGCCATGTGGAGGATGCTAGACAGCAGCAGACTGCAGGGCATCTCTGCATCTCTCCCAGGTTTTGGAAATCCCATTGATCTGGAGTGCTGCTTCCCATCCAAGTTATTCCAGTGTGCTTCCATGCCACTAGTAAGCTCGTGGTGGATAGACGTGATGGAACCATACCCTGTCAGCTCTCCAGACATGGACAATCTCACCCCTTGCTTGCTTGCCAGCATCTCATTTTCACAATTTATTGTTTTAACTGTGCAAGTGAGCACCAAATCCGACTCGGAAGCGAGCTGCAGAAGGCTCTGTATGTTGCTGGAAAAGAGCCTGATAAAATGAGACAGATGCTATCATAAAACATAAAGCAGAAAGTCTGTTAAATAGAGCTTCCCTAGAAGAAAAGGCAAGTATCTCATGCAGCATGTATTGAATTTTCTGTGGTTTATTGTGTTTATTTTGACCTGTGAAGCTGCTGAAGCCCCAGCTGGGTGTGCGTGTTGCCGTGAGATTGCATGCACCCAATGCTGAGAAACAGCAGAAGTTGAATTTTTCAAGCAATACCTCAACATCTGTACTCTGGCTTTTTAGAGGAGCCAGTTACTGAGATTTCCACACAAAGAAAAATAGTTGAGGAGTATGTGTTTGAACTCAGAGGACCCCAACTATTTTTTTATATAGAGGTGTTTTAGGAGAGCAAGTCTGCTTCTTGCAGTCTGCTTCCTTGCAGAAAACCTGCCAAGACAAAATTGCTAGAAGATGTTGTGAGGAGTAGGCCAGTAGCAGGGGAGGGTGCTGCAATGGAAACCCCACAGCTTCAGGGTAGGCTCAGATTTCTGGAAGTAAGAAAAGATGAACCATCAGCCTGGAATCTTTATTGAGAATAAATTTTACAGCACTTCAGAGGGTGCAGAAGAGCCTTGACAGATTTGGGAACAGTGTCTTGAGGAAGCCTAGAAGATCATGAATACTTTTTTTTTTTCAGTGGTCTGCTGACACTTGGCCAGACTTGGGCATTACTGAGAAGACATTCAATGATTTAATCCATATTAAACCCTCAGGTTTTTTGATAGGTATATCTGATATGTTGCTGAATTTCTGCACTCTCAAGCAAAAGCAACAACAACTATTAATGAGCTGGAAAGGAGGAGGTAGAAATGGTATTGTAGCAGGGATCCAGGAATAGCACCAATATCTGAGCCTCTTTTCAGCCTGGGTGTCTATGAGAAAGGGCTTTTTGTGTTTGCTTTTTGGTTCTTGTATTTATTTCCCTTTAGAAGTAAAACTATTTAAATGAGACTTGCTGCTTTCCACATGCACTGTGTCTGTATTAAAATTCAAACAATATCATGTCATTACTAGGTTTAGCTATGCTGGCATGTTATTTTGTCCAAGACATCACATTTTAATGTCCTTCACTCTGTCATTGTCTTTTTTTTTTTTTAATTGGAAGTTTTGGTACAGTCTAAAACACATCTGTTATCACTTAGCCCTAGTACCTTTACCAGGCCATTTGGAGATGCTTGGATATTGCAGTGTCCTGACACATTTGGGAATGTTCCCCTCTTTGTGTTCCATATTTTAGTTGCTCCTTAGGGCTGGTTGGTTTGGATGTGGCAATGCCTGTGCTTTCACAGGAAAACACCACCAGGCCCCACAAAAAGTAAACAGATTCATGTTTTAGTGTTCCTCTAATAACTGTTTTTACACATTAAGGGAATATTTCCACAGCTTCTATGAAGTTTGAATTTCCTGTTCCTTGTCAGCCTTTACACCTCTTTAGAACCGATCATCCTGAAGAATTTTCCTTGTAAATTGATGTATAAAAAAAATATTTCCCATGTTTATTTAGAAAAAAACTGGTAAAAGTTTTATATGTGGTAGCATTTAAGACATCTTTTTATGGCCCCACAAAGGAAGGTGGTGGAAAATTTTCATCCTGGTTTTTGCACTAGCTGCTGACATGAGGAACACCCAGCCTGAAAACTTGAGCTTCTTCAGCCCCAATTAAACTTCCTTTTTGCTGTAACAGATGCACATTTTCTGTGGATCACCACAGACAAGGACTTGAGTAGTATCTAAAGTTATATATCCGCTTGCAGTGCTGATCAGAGAACAGCTTGGTTTACTCTGAAAAAAAGCTGAGATCTGGGGAGAGCTCCCCCTCCTCACACCAAGTTCAGTATTTGCAGAGACTGTGTGCAAGAATCTATTTTATTTCCATTTTAAGCTTTACAGGAAAATTTAATGTGGTACATACAGCCAGAAAGTTTGGAGATTTTTTTAAAAATTCATTTTGGAATGTATCTTTCTGAAACATTTGTGACAGAATAAGGTCCAGCTTAATTTTTATGAGATTCTTTTCTTCCAATTTTGGTAGAATTGAAGCAGCATTTGTCTCTGAAAAAACTCAGTTAAAAAGTTGAATTCTCTTTGGTCCCTATGGGCTTGACCTTATCCTTCCCACTCAGGCTGGCCAGCATTTCTTCACAACCTTCATTAACCTCTCACCACACCATAGACTGTCCCCACTATTCTGTGGTGCTCTTCTGGAAAGTTAACCTTGCCTCTGTTTGCGTTTTTTCCATAGAGTTGGAAACTAGTCCCTCATAATATCAGAAAGAAAAACATCAGAAGGCCTGTTGTTAGTGGTTAAATTAATTAAATTTAGAGGAACAATTAAGGGGCTTTAAAAACTACTAATTTGTTTGTTTGTTTGTTTGTTTGTTTTTTGGTTTTTTTTTGTGTTTTTTGTGGTTTTTGTTGTTGTTGTTGTTGTTGGGTTTTTTTGTTTGTTTTTGTTTTGGTTTTGGTTTTTTTTTTGCTTTTCTGTTTTTGTATTTGTCTTTTTGTTTTTGTTTTGTTTTGTTTTGTTTTGTTTGCTTTGTTTTTGGTTTTTTGGGGGTTTTTTGGTTGTTTTTTTATTGTTTTTTTTTTCCGGAAGGAAGGGTGATACTTACAGTGTCAGCTGTGGAGTGACAGCAACTTCGCCCTGAAACAATTTCCATATGGTGACTAAGTAAATTGAAAGCTACAAGTAAAAAATAGTAAGCCAGATACACACAGGTTATATTTGACAGTGTATCAAGGAATCCAGCAGTACTTGAAAGATCTAAAAACTGGCATGTTGGTGCAGTCTTGGTCAGCTTTTTCTCTCTATTCTGGTTACAGATGTTCATGCTGAGCTTCTCAGCTTTCATAGGTGCATTTCCATGATGGCTTATTTGTTTTGGTGAAGAACTTCTTCAGCAAAAGTAGCGGCTAACGGGGTCATAATCCATCAAAGACCCCCAAAGCACCCTGCAGACTGGTTCCTGAGGCCTTGCAGCAGGACATTGCACATGATGATGCAAAATGATGCAACAGATCCAGGATCTTGCAAGACAGTGTCAAACCTGACCCCCCGGGGGACGTATCTGGGTGTTCCCACCAGGCCCAAATATATATTAATCCACTGAACTCTATGTTTTTTTGGGGGACCGTCACCACCAAGACAAGATGGAGATGATCGATGGGATGCTGTTGAGATACACAGAACAGTGATATTTTCTACTTAATCTGTCTGTGCCACTATCTCTCTCTCCCCCCACCTCTTTTCTATTTCTCTCTCTCTCAGATTTACTGTTAAATAAAATCCATACTATTGACTTTGGCATATGGTCTCATTTGCACTTTAATTCAGGCAGAGGCATCTCTAAAAATTTTAATAACTGGATCTTAACAGCTACATGGGGGCAAACAATTGCCTAATTAAACTCCTGTACAGGAGAACAGGAACTGGCTGAGGCAATAAGGAGTGATTGAACATGTTGAGGTGAAGGTTGTGTTCTTCTGCAGGTTTCAAGGGGTTTTCTGGTATGGGGTGAAACCATTTTGGCACTGGTAGCCCCAGTTTCCCCACTGGAGTTATCTCTACACATACCATGCAGGCAATCAGCAACCTTAAACTCCCAGCTGTTAATCCCTTTAACCTCCTTGTCTTCTGAGCAATGCTATAAATTAGCAGAGTACCTTTTTTCACCCCATCTCAATTTTTTCCCCTGTAGAAAACAAATTCAATTTGCTTTATTCTTCCAGAATGAAAGGCAGCATTGTGGGAATTGTGTTTGAATTGGAATGTTCCTTTTCTTGCTAATATGTTATTGCCAATATTTGTTTGTTTGTTTGCTGTGTGTTAATTTTTGGATAAAGCAGAAAAATCTAGAGACAGCTGGATATACATTAATCTTAGCTAAAAGCTTTTCAGCAGATTAACCCTGGAAGGCAAAAAGGATGTGAACACAGCTGGAATAAATGATTGTTTTCTATTTCAAAGAATAAAGCTCTTTATTTTGGGGATTCACACTGAGAATTACAAAATTATCTCCTCCTGCTTTTTTTCAGACTTGCCTTTATAAGTGTCATGAATGTAACTTACTGTATACCTTTATTTCTGTTGAGTTGATGAAATATATTGCCCAAATCCTTCCTGTCCCTCTCCTGGACTACCATTGGTAGCTCTGATTTCTTAGGGATTTTATCTGTTTATGGCAAATTTGCTGGGAATTCATTAGAACTAAGACTAAAATCAAGGAGTGTGGGACATATGTATAGTTTGGTGACAGTGCCACACCATGTTCTTGCTGTGTCCTGTAGTTTCCATCTATTACTGTTTGGTCCTGGAGCACAGCACACCTCATGGATGTATTAGGGGTAACTACTGAGCATCCAGCACCTAAAGAATGAGAAATAAAGTCAGAGTTTCATTTCTGAGGCAGAAACTGAAAACAGGAACAGTCTAGTGAATAAAAAATACCTTTTCATGCTGGACTCAGATCAGTCTTTTGCTCTTATGGTGTTGTGCAGGTGTGCCAGCAGTTCCTCTGCAACAGAGGAACTACTTTGGGCACAAATCCTTTGGGCATTGCACACCACTGATTCTGGCACAGAAACTTGCAGCATGGCCAGGGCTAAGAATAAGCAGAGCCCTGTGTAGGACAGGTGAATGACTTGCTTGAGTAAAGTCGATGGGCACAAGGGAGTCTGCAGCTCTGCCATGACTGCCACGTGCTCCAACCTCCCCCTCTCCTGGCAACTGGAACCTTTGCCAACTCTTCTGCCTTTGAACCACACCAGACAGACACCACTGTCCCTGTGCTGTCAAAAACCAAAGCAAAACAAAGCAAAACCCCAAGGACAGCCCCAGCTCCGAACTCAAAAGCAAACAACCCCCCTCTGCCCATTGCTTTGATCCTGAATGTTTCCACCTCCTCTTTTATATACTTGTGACTTCTAAACTTCAGTCAGCCTCCAGAAAAGCTGGTTGTAGAGGAGGCTGTTACAGCAATTCCAGCTGTCTAGAAAAGGCAGTTTTCACATGCCAGCTGAGGATTCCACATTCCAGCTGCTGTGGTGCAAGCAAGGAGCAGTGTCCACAGTGATGGATGCAGCACAGGAATTTCACAGCTGGACTTGGGGGGATTTTGCCTGTGGAAAGGAAGCTGACAGTCAAAAAGAGCACATCAAATACAGAGATTACTTTATGACCCCTTTCAAAACTTCCTGATGTGGTGCAAGGGACAGATTTCCATCCATAGTGTGTGGAAGGGAGGTCTGAACAAACATATTTAAATTACTGCAGTATTTTTGTTTATTTTTAAAGCAGTGTCTGACTGCAAATCCATACGGACTCCGTCTTTCTCTGTCATCTTCACCACAGCACTTGAAAACTTCATAAAGGTTTCCAGGTTGTTTCCTTGAAATGTCTTGAACATATGCCTCTTTTTAGGGACCTGTGCTGGAGTTAGTTTCCTTCCCAGGGGCTGGGGTGGGGCTGTGGTTTGGATCTGTGCTGCACACAGGGCTAATAACACAGAGATGTTGTTATTGCTGAGCAGGGATTGCACAGAGCCAAGGCTTTTCCTGCCCCTCAAAGGCCATGCTGGGGAGGGGCTGGGGGTGCCTGGGATGTTGGGAGGAGAAAAAGCCAGGACAGGTGACCCTGACTGAGCCAAGGGATGCTCCAGGCCCTGTGACATCCTGATCAGTATGTAAGGGGGGAGGAAGAAGGAGGAAGGAGGGGATGTTTGCAGTGATGGTGTTTGTCCTCCCAAATCACTCTTCCAGGGAAAGGAGCCCTGCTCTCCTGGAGGTGCTGAACACCTGCCTGCCCATGGGAAGCAGGGAATCAATTCCTTGTTTTGCTTTGCTTTTGTGCGTGGCTTTTGCTTTCCCTATTAAACTGTCTTTATTTCCACTCATGAGTACCCTGGCTTTTATCCTTCCAGTTCTCTCCCCGATCCCACTGGTGGGAGTAACTTTGTGGTGTTTGGTTGCTGGCTGGGGTTAGACCACAACAGGACCTGAGATAGTGAGAGCCGAACTGTGCAGCCCAAGGGCTCAGAGAAAGCTTCTGGCAGCCAAAAACCCACATGACCTCCAGTTGTGGTCTGGCCTTGGGGCTGTAAAATGTGTCTGGCACATTCTTGATGGCAGATTGATTTCTCAGAACATATTGCCAGGCAGATTTGGAGAGGGCATATTTTAGATAAGGGAAGTATCCCGACATGAACATCCAGGGGTGTTCTGTAGTTTGTTTTCCAACAGTTTATTGAAACACAAAGGATAATGAAAAGAAATTAAAACTTTTACTGCCCGTATGACATTGTGTTTCCTGTTGAGCTAAATATTTTGGTGAGAAATATTGCAATTGAATTTTAGCACGTTCTTTAGCATGTTTTGGTAGGGCCTAACTGCTGCTGCTAGCTGAGGCTGCATGTGCCTGAGCTCCCACTGCTTTCTGCTGGAGCTGTGGCCACAGAGACCGGCAGGGGAGGAAATGTTCCTCTGCTTGACAGACAGTTTATAATAACTGAATAAGTCTCCACTGTTTTAGAAGTCTTCCCCATTGTTCCCCTATCACCATTATAAGAAATTACTTGAGCATCTTGGGGAGGGGCATATCAAGACATTCCTGTAGTAACGTAAGTGCACAGCAAAATTTTGGCTTTGGTTTCACCATAGGCATTTATTTCCTTTGTGTGTTTCAGCTTGTGGGTAACAGGGAAGACAAATTTAGACCATCCATTTTATTCTCTCCTGGGGTTTATTAATCACCAGACAGCAAGCAACACTTCCTGTAGAGTGTGGTTATTACTGCTTTGTTCTTGCTTCTAATATAAATATTTTTGAGATGTCCTTCTAACTGAATATGTTTGTGTTAAATCAGCAGTTCTGTTCTGTTTATTAAAACCAAACTTTTCCTTATTGAGTATTGTTGGAGAATTAATTACCAGCCTGTTACTGAGTTCCTTTCTTTTCCAACAAGGGAGGATTAAAGCAGCAGATGCTGGGAATGCATCAGCCACAGCAGTTTTCATAAAGCTTTCCCCAGGGACTTGAATTTGCTGTTCTGTTATGTATGTGTCTTGACCTGGAGATCAGATGAAGGCATTAGAAGAAACTGCTCATATTTACACCCAAGAAGTCCCTACTAGGACTGTGCAATTCTGCAGGTGGGTTAATTTTCTTGGTGTCCTTTCTCTGACACAGTCTATGGCAAGAAACAATCCAACCTTTTGCCTCTCTTCTCTTGAATGTAATCTTCTCTCTACAAGCTCCAGGTGTGATACTGACCTGCTAAGACCTGGCTGCCACCAAATGTATCCCATCCAACCTCTCTGATCTGTACCTTGGAGCTACAAAGCATGTGGAAACCCATGAGTAGTTCAGCTAAAACCAATGACTTTGGGTATGCCAGAGTAGGTTTTCCTGGATGAGAAACTTTTGGCTGAAATGGCAAAAAAAATAAAAATCCTTCTTGCTTTGGCAAAAGTTTCATGTGTTTGCAGAGGCCCCCTGCCACTCAGTTTTATATTTTCCTGTTAGTTCTGAAGTTTTCTGTGTGTTTTTCAGTGAGTAGCCGTTTGTAGCACTCGTTTTCCTAGAGCAGCACCAGGGGAATTAATGATGTTAGGCAGGCTTGAAGGGGATGGCCAAGCCAGTGGCTCAGGCTGGGACATGGCAGAGCGATGGAGAGCCAGTCTCTCAGCCAAGCGGGCTGAAACTTTCTGGGTCTGGGCCAGACCATTCTTCATGCTTGCAGACACATCCTTGGGATGTGCTCACATGCCCTGGGCGAGTGGCGGCTCCCTTTGATCTGAGGTGATCTCTGGATGTTTGACTTAGCCTGGGAAAGGAGCCTGGCTGAGGTATGAGGCTGCTGCTTGGGTATGTGCAAACAGGGGGGCTGGGGTTCCCTCTGGCATAGGGGCTCACAGTAACCAGGCACACAGCTTGGCCTTCCTTCAGACCCTGCTATTTTTACCCTACTCTGCTCCAAATTTATTTGCTGCTTGCCAGCTCCCCGAGGTTTGTCTCCTCAATTCACCTCAGCAGCAAAGCCAAAGCCCAACCCTGTCGTGCAAACTGGGTGGCACTGGGGCAGCAGTGTGGGTTTGAATCACAGATGCAAAGCTCTCACTTAAAGAACGTTTTTAAAAACTGCTTCCTTCCCTTAGGGCATGCAGATGTTCCTGGCTCCCTGGAAAACAGAGGGAAATGCCTCATTACCTGGTGATGGAGTGAGGCAGAGAGTGCTGGGGCTGGAAAGCCACACCAACAACATGGGGACACCTGGCAAAGGGAAGAGCAGTGTTCCAGGGATTGTGCCCTGGAGGAGAGGATAGCACAAGAACCCCGGGTCAGACCTTGGGAAGTGTAAAAATCTGCCCATAGCATCAGGTTGCAAGTTTTACACAGTTCTCTTTCAGGAACAAGGCATGGTCCAGAGCATGCTGGACCTCCAGTGTAGGCTGGTGTTAGAATTGCACTTGGGAGCCTCTAGTGACTACACAGGTTTGGGCTGCAGCAGGGAATGGCATTTTGCAGCTGGTTAAGAAAGAGCACAGTCCAGCCAAAATATTCCTTCTTTAAATGTTACGAAGGAGAAGTGAAACAGAAAAACTGGATTTGCCCAAATTGTCCATTCCTGCCAGCAAGGAATGTGTGTCTCTGCAAAAGGCTGCTGGAAGGCTTAGTGGCTACAATCCTACGGTTGAGAAAAAAGATTTCTTAATATCAGCGATTCTCCCATGGCCTGCTTTCCTGTTGTCTGAACAGGACTGGAGATTGGGAGGAGGAGTTGAAAGTGTGTTCAAGTAGTCCAAATATTCCCATTTTATTTCTGCCCTGAATCAGTTCCCCTTCTGGGCACTTTTCCCAAATGTTTGTGGTTCCCTTTTTGCTGGTGCAATGCTGAAGGACCTGAGGCAAAGGAGCAGGTACCCAGCCAAAATCACAAGGCAGCGATGCCTTGACTGAGCAGACACCTCCCTGCACAGACTGGGAGGGGCAGTGCTTTAGAAGGTGAAGCTGTAGGTTCTTGCAGCAGTCTTTGCTTGCTGAGGGCTGTGAGGCATGGCTGGGTCTCAGGGAGGGTGGGAGCACGTCCAGCGGTGCAAAAGAATTGCCTGCCATGCTTAGAGTGCTCCTTGTTTATGGGCAGAAGTGCAAAGGAGGAATGATGACTGCAGAGCACAAACAGAAGTCACCTCCTGTGCCATCCAGCTACAGCCTAGAAACTCCATAAAAATGCAGCTGGGGCTTAAGCAGTGCCTTTTATTTATGTGGCATTTCTGTGGGTAGTATAACAAAATCTGTGAGACTCACAGCATTGCATGATTTCTTTCCTTAGGGTTTGGGACTTTTAAGGTTTTTTATTAGCTGGAGATGATTTCTTTAACAAACATCCATGCAGCTAGCAAAGAAAAGAGGGAGAGGTGGTGAAATGTCTCTGAGCTCCTCTATCTGCATAATAATAGCAGATCCAGCACAGGGATGCTGTGTCTCCTTGCTATATAAATTCCCAACTGGCTTTTTCTGGTGGCTGCTGGGAGCACATTCACTCAGGGAAATAGGAGGTGGACTGTGTGGTTAAAATGCTAATGGAGTTTATACAGCAAACCCCACCTATCACTAGCTCACTGGAGGTGGCACTTCCTATTGTGCTCCCATCCAGCCTAGCAGCATTTTGCAAAATAAATTCTTCCAACAAAAGCCAGGCATGCTTGAGGAAGGTGGCTTTGCAGGGAACAGTTTGATACTGCACAGTAATAGTAGTAATGATGCAATATTCTTAATTCTCAGGACAGCAAATAATGGAGAGCAGGCCTTATGCTGGGGAGCAAAATCCTTGAGGTAAAATGGAACACAGCTTTTCAGATGTTTCAAAGGTTTCAACTGTTTTCAGTAGCCCTACATGAAAAAACGGCATTTTTAAGCAGTAACTATGAGGCTGTCAAAACAAACAAAACCCACGTAATTCACAAAAATGCCTTAAATTAAATCTGTGTAGTTGGCTAAGGGGAGAGTATTCTCAAATGTTACCTAGATCAAGCGTTTTTTGTTTGCATTGTTGTCAAAGCCAAGGATTTAAACCTGATTGTCACTGCTAATTCTCACTGCTACAAAGCATCAGCAGCAGCTATTTATACCTAATGTATTGCTATGTTTCCTCCCCACCCACCAGTAATGTTTTTTTCATTTACCAAATCAAATTAATTGTTGGGAATAGCTTGGGTGAGTGACAGAGTTTTGTTTTCTTGGAAATAAAAATCAAATCTTAGCTCTCTTTTCTCTTCTTGTCCTACTGTATGTGTGAGCAATCAGCAAATCAATGAAGTCTCTGCTTTCTAGTAAGAATAAACAGTTTAAAGGAACTGGCTGTGATGCTCCTGTTTGTTTTTGACTTGGTGATAATGGCAGTCTGTAAATCACTATCAGCGTTTTAACATCTTCTATGGAAATTCCAGAAGCATTTAATTTGCTCCTTGGTATATAAAAGCTGTTCCTGCTGAGCATAATGTGCTGAATATAATCCTTACTCAACTACTAGAAGCACATCATAAAAACTGTTGAAATTTGCTGAGGGAGCTGTAACACACCCAATCCATTGATTTACTTCCTTTGTCTTGTACATTTAACTGTTTTCACAATTGCAGGTGCAGTTTGAGAAGGGGACTGGGTTGCAATTATTTGTAATTTTACATATTTATGTATTTTTAAAGCTGCTTTTTGTCCTCTTTCTTTCTGCACTACGTTCCATAAATTTTAGCACAGTGGAGTGCAATTGTAGTCTCCTACAGTTGCAAAACCCTTAAGAATTACTAAAGTGGTGCTTTAATGAAAATGATCCTTTTTACTTTAGAGCTGATGTGCTTTGTTATAGAAGCCCCAGAAATGCACTCTGGCACATGAAGTAAGTGACATTTTTGTAATGGAGGATTTCTCATCCTTCCTTTAAAATTTGGCTTTAAAATTTGTTTTTGACTGTTTAGGTATATTCCTACAGCACAGTCTCTAGTCTGAGGTTAGTGGTCTGATGCTGAAAGGATAGTTTCTTATGTGAAAAGGTACCTGCTGTGTATAAATGCCAGGACTTCAGTTGGATATCAAGGACTTGGGATGGGCCAAAGAGGACAGCAAGTGCTGGGCAGGAAAACTGAAGGAAAAAAATATAGCTGAGGAAAACTAAAGCTTGAGGGCAGCAGGACAGATCAAGAGCTCTTTCTGTAAAAGGAAGCAATCTGTCCCAAGGGGTGATGTTGTCAAAAATACTCCCTTTTTCTAATGGGAGAGTTGAAATTTCAGCTCAGCACCCTCAGTATCTTGGGAACACTGGCAATGATGCCTCCTAAACAGCAGGTGACAAAGACACTTGAGAGAGTGTTCAGAAAATCTAAACCTTTCTGGGGAAACTGTCCAAATCCTTCAGCCTGGAAGCAAAGGACAAATGAAATCTCTTTCCCCTGAGAACTGTTGGTCCTGCTTTTTTGTACAGAGCAAACTAAACTGTGTTTGCCTCAGCAGGCGAGGTGAGCCATGTGGGACAGAGTACTTGATGTGTGAAAGTCAAAATGTTGCTTTCTTTCTGCTCAGTTGAAGTTTGGCCTTCTCAGCTTGCCTTGAGTACTGGAAAGATTATGTTTATTTCTTAACAGTCTCTGTTCAGTGTCCCACACTTCCCTCTTAAATATCTGGTATTAGCAACTGCTGGAAATGTGATGCAGACTAAATGGAACATGTATTGATTTATGCAATGGCCCCTTAGTGTTTTTTTTTGTGGTGTGGTTTGGCTTCTTGGAGGCCTCTTCTCATCTCTAAATCCATTCTTTGGGTTAAATACACTCTCTTCATTTTACCCTTGTACAGACTATGGAGTTCTGGTATCTGGGGATTTCCTGCAGATGGAAAGGAAGCCACGAGTTTTGAAGCTATTAAAATACTCAGAAGTTCAAATCTCTACAGCTATTCCAGACAGCCTTTGAAACACTAAAGCAAGTTTTATTACACAGATTAGTTTATGTTACACTCATTTATTAAAAGCTAAGGACATCTTTATAAAAACTACTGTATATAAAGATGAGAGCAGTGCAATAGCAGTGTAAAACACATTTTTGGTTTACTTGGCAATCACTTTAGAAAGACAACATGATTCATAATATGAAGTCAGAGAATGCTGCAAAAAATAGGACAGGATTAGACCAGAAACTAGATTAGCAGATCACTGGACACTGGCACGTATTGATTTCAAACATCAAGTGTTATGTAAACAGTATTATTCAATGTATCAATAAACAGAAATCACTGCAACCCTAGAATTTCTAGTTAGCTTAATTAGCCTAAAATAGTCTGCTGACTATCAAAATAGACTATTGTACTGTATATATATTATCTTCTTAGTAATTTACTACTTTTGTAAAAGGAGGACTAGAAGAAATGCCTGTCTTACAGCAGAGAACTTTTGAGGCTGAGAAAAGGTGTTTCTTCCCAGCCAGTGGCCGAGGTTTTGTTTTTGTTGCTTTATTTTCTACACAATCACAGGCGGTGGAATAGAACTGACTTTAAAAAATCATTTTGACGTGTTGACTTCATCGCTTCTTCAAGTGGACAGTCCTCATACAGAAATTACAGCTGTAGTAAAACTATAAAAAACAGGTGTCTAAAATAGCTGCTACAATATGCTGAATTATACATTAAGAGGCCAGATTATTTTCACTCTGTTTTTTGTAAAATCCATAACCAGGCACGAATGATGGTTAAATTACAACACCAAGTCCTGCACAAGCTTTATAACTTATCTCTTTATGTCCTACATTATACACAGCAATTACTAAGAAGTTGGACACAGTTCTCAGTGAAACAGAAGAGAGGAAATTATTTGGACACGGGAAGAAGCTTCTGGAGCAGGAAGGTCACTAATAGCCACTGAGATAGACAGCTGCCATTGTCACATAGGGGGTACAATGTATGCACTTTTCTAAGTGTTAATTTCAGATCTCTTATTTTTCCAAACATATCAGGGTGGACATAGAGGAAAATACAATTATTTTAGTCCAGATCATTTCTTTTAGCAAAGGATTGCATTTGAACCAGTCTCTCTGCAGAAATAACTGAAATATTCACTGCAGTTTATCTGGCCCACCGTAATTTTGATCAAGTAAATGGAGGGGGATATCAGAGCACAGCCACAGAGTGCTCTGTACAGCTGATGTGTTCAGGTGGCTGTTTGTGTGGCCAGTGCTCTTCTCCAGTGCTCCAACACCAAGGAAGAAGGGCTGTTAGAAATGGTGGTAGGGAAATATGTTGTGCATTATTTCCCTTTAATTTAAGGCCCAACTAGTGTTATTCAGGATCTTTTATTCTGCTAAAGTAGAGAGACTATCAGGTGATTATAACAACACAATTGATGAAAAATTGTTCACCAGCTACGACATGGATTTATCCATAAATTAATTGGTAGGCAAAATCAGAATTTCAGCCAGAGAGTATCTACCTTATATTGACTGGCTCTCTATAGAGAATAAAAGAAAACAAATAAACAAAAAGCACATCCATTACAAGGTATATGTGTACTAGAAGTAAAGCATAAAACTGCTCAGTAATAACGCACAATTCCCAAAGGGAAAAAAACCCTTACAAAATACAGTAAGTCACACAAACCAGTATCTAATACAAATTCCTTTATGAACATAAGCTTTTTCCAAAGCTCTCTGTGGCAGTTATCACCTCACAATGAAAGTAGGTGCTGGGAGAAGGTAAAAGGACCAAGCAGTTACTGCAGGGCACCACACTGGTTACTGTGGATACTTTTTTGGGTGCCTGCAAGGAGTTATGGATCTTGGAGCCAAGGAGGAAGTGTGGAGGAGGCATGATGGCATCGCCTCCAGCTACTCGGTTTCCTCTGCTTTTTGTGGAGAGTTCTTGAGGTGTAACACAGGTATAACACCCCAGGTGCTCTGTGGCAGCTCCCTTAGGTCTCTACAAGCTGGGGGGGTGAACAGGAGCTTCTGTGATGAGTGAGAGTGGGCCAGGCTTCAAGCTTTCCTGGGACAGAATGGAATTTAATGCTTGCAGGGTGGCACTCCCATCAGTGAATTTGTTCTTTTAGGCACTGCCTGCCCTTACTCAGTGATACCCAGCATGTTTAGTTGTTGGTTTACAAAGAAAAAGGGCACGTACATGTTGGTATCGTACTCAGAATGGGCTTTATCTGAAGACTGGCCTTCCACTCCTGTGGTTTCCAGCCTTGTTGGGTCCTCTAACATTATTTATTCCTTGATGGTTTTAGTCACATCCCATCCTGAACTCCAGAAGCTGTGAACTAAGTCAAACCGCTGAGAAGAGTGTCCCCTTTGAGTTCAACAAAAGGCTAAAATTCATTCAGCCAAAGAGGTACTGAAGGAACATTTGATTATTCATTAACGAGGCATTCCTCATATTGTGGTTACATGGTAAAATGTGTGGTTATTTGAAAGTTACTGAGATTTGCAGGACAAAATATTAGACGTGAAGGATTAAATTGGCATTATCATGGCTTTGTGTTATGTTTTCCAGATGAACTCCTCTGTTTGCTTGTCATTGCCAGGTTCACCATGCAAGTATCTTAAATAACTGAATTTCATAGGATTTGCTCATGTAATTGATACTGCATGATTTTAAAATAACCCTGCCCTGTGGAAAGTTAAGTCAGCCTATTTGCAACCCAGTGATCAAGTGCTCCACATAATTCTGTGGCAGAGTCATTGCCTTTCTGGTTTACAGATGGATTCTGAGACTTGTGTGGGGTAAACTCTGCAGCCAGCCAGTGGCTGAGGGAATTGGACTGTTGCCTTGTAAAGCAGGGGGACAATGGTATTATTATCTTTGAAACATATGGTTTGTTAGGTTTTTTTCTGCTTCTCTTTCAGCTTCAGGGAGAATGGGGGTGGAACGGTGTTGCATCCTAATAAAGTTGCGGTCTTCAAGAACCTGAATTTAAGATGGGCTTGAATGTCTTAGCAGAATCATTGCCAGTGATCTAAAAATGTGCATTATGGTTGAAGTGGTTGCTACCCTGCAGTCTGACTCAATGAAAGGGCTCTGCTTACCTTTGCAATGCATAGGACAGTATGGTTAAGAGTGATGTGGATTGCCAGCATCTACCCTATTGTGACAGAATGTTCACCAGAGAACTTTGGAAAAACTCACATTCAGGATTCTGACACTTAGGCTGAGATTAGGCTCAAATGGCAATTGATGGATGGTGAGGTGAAGAAAAGTTATCTACCAAAGGTTTGTCTTGTGGTCATTTTCCACCTTTGTGTGGATTTGCCAGAGCAACTTAATCTTTTTCTTACTGAGCATTTTCTCAAATATGATGCTTTATTTCAGAGATAATAGTGTCAGTCTGGAATTAAAATATTGCTTACAGACTACTTTCTCCTGGAGACTCTTTCTATATCATTTGCCTTGTTTGAATGGTGTCTGTCTTCAGGTGACTTTCTCAATCTTCCTCTTGTAGTCTTTCTCTCTCCTGCTTATCCATAATTTTTTCAGCTCTTGTAATTTAGTTGATTTTCTTGAAAGCTGCTCCTTGAAGTCTGGTCTTACCTCTCCCATCTTGAGGCACATCAATATAATTTTCTGGAAGATATAAAGCACAAATGGTTTCTATAATGTTTCAGGAACACCCAACACCTAAGTATTTCCTGTAAAAAACAACTTGTGTTCTCAGCTGCAGATTTAGTTAGTGAAGGCAATAAAGAGGAAGGAAAAACATGAGGAAGAAAGAGGAAGTGTTAAGAGGCCTCTACCTTCCCTTGTTAGTTCTGTTTGGTCTGGTATGACCTGATGTGCTATGGATGGCTGAATTCTCCTCTTTTTTGATTCTGCATAGCCAGAGTGGGAGGCTAAGCTTATTTCTCCCTGTTCATATTAAACTGGTCCTGGCTGCTTACTCTGACACTATTCCTTTCCTATGACGAGAAAATGTGCTTCTATTTCCACATATATACATGGGTAAATAATACATCTATGTGCTTTCCTCACAGAAGTGTTGTAAATATTACTAAGCTTGTTGCTTGCAGCGCCTTCAGGACATTGCAGCTGCTTTAAATCTGCTGCTTTAAATCTTGTGCAGTGTGGAACTGGCTGTGGGATCCATCCACAGACAACTAAGGCAGGGTGCAGGGGAGTGGGCTGAAAGTCCAGCTAGGGAATATTTTGAGGCAGACTAAAATCACTAATCATAGTAGCAAATTAAAGAAATACAGCTTTGCTCAAGCAGGTAACAAGTGCAAGATGCTGGGCACTGCAAGGCTGTGTATGCAGCCACCTGAGCCGTAGCACAACAGTGTTACCTTAATTCAGATTGAGGCATTTTTCACAGTACTGCCAGCCAGGGAGGACCTCCAGACAGAAAAACGAGATTTTCTTACAACTCTGAGGGTTTAAGCCTTCACCCAAAACTCAGTCACATGAGACCTGCCAAGGTTTGACAGCTAATTCCTTTCTAATAGTCAAACAGCCTNAAAAAAAAAAGGCTGATTTGTTCTGTCACTGTCCTTTTTTGATCCCGGTAGAAATGCATATTAACACAATATGCAAACCTGCCTCTTGTAAGGTATGCCCACAGATGAAGTTTAAAATGAGTTATTCATATCTAGAAGAGAATCTCAGGAGACTTAGCTGTAACTAATTAAAAAAACACCTGGGGAGAGGCAACTGAAGACTATGAGTGCATATCATGGCTTGAAGGCACCTCTGCCCTTCACAGCACCTTCAGTTGTTTCTTCTCACTCTTTTGTAGATTGCCACTTGTGCTTCCCCTCCTGTGACATGCTTTACTAATCAGCTATCTGCATAATTTAAATCACTAGACTGTTTGACAGGATGCAGTTTCTTTTATTTGTCTATCTTTGCTTTTAAATAAATGTTTAGAGATGAAGCAGATAGAGCAGACATTTGTGTGTCCCAGGACAGAGTGCAATTTTAAATGTGTCAGACCTATCAGCCAGTTACTCGTTTCTTCTGTCTGAGAGTCTCAAAGTTGCTGCTGGCCAGGTCCTTCTTCAGGTTAATGTAAAATCAAGAGTGTCACCCAGATGGTGTAAAGTGAGAGTTACTGGAGTTTCTGGACCCAAAGGCCATTGCAAAGTTCATATTTGTCTGCAGCACAGAAGCTAAAATACCACTCCTGTGAGTAGCTTGGATTTCCTGCCAATTCTTCTCATCTGTGTGAAGCAATGGGAGAATGAGTGGGAGGATGTGGACAGCAGAGCCAGCAACACACACACCTCACTCAGCTCTGAAAACCACTTACAGCAAGCAGGAAGAATTCACCATGCGTTTTCCAAGCTGGATGAGTCTGGGCCAAATCCACAGCTTCTCCCTGAAACCAGACCCTGACAGGACAGTTGCTAGGCTAAAAGGTCCTCTTCCCCTACAAAATTGAGGTGGGCAGTGTGATAGATTGATCTATTAATTGATTGACTGAAGGCTGGAGCAGTAAGGTTGAGAGGTACTGCTTCAGATAATTTTGCAATAGTAGGATTCCATAAAAGTACCTAAGAAAGATGAATGCTAATTTCCGTGTGCAAAAGTGTTATATTCCAGTCTCCCAACACAGCATGCTTGGCAACAGAAACCCTGTGTTTGTCACTTCTGGTCACTTCTACAGGGTTTTAATGCACTTAGGGCTGAAGCCTGTGCTCTGGAGGTGGCTCAGGTTGCTCCTTTTCCCTGCCAGAGGTTATTGTCACTGTACAGCACCCCAGGCTGCCCCTGCTGCTCCACCTGGCTGCTCAATGAATAGCACCCGGTCAAGCCACATCAGCGGGGGGAACTTCAGATCAGATATTGGGAAGAAATTCTTTACCATGAGGTTGCTGAGGCCCTGGCACAGGTTTCCCAGAGAAGCTGTGGCTGCCCCATCCCTGGAAGTGTCCAAGGCCAGGCTGGATGGGGCTCAGAGCACCCTGGGATAGTGGAAGGTGTCCCTGCCCATGGCAGGGGGTGGAACTGGATGATCTTTAAGGTCCCTTCCAAACCAGATCATTCTGTGATTTTCACTGCCTGACAAGGCAGCAGCCAACTAAAAGATTGTCTCCTCCTTGACAGCAATAATTGCTTGGTGGGTCAGTTCTGCTGGAATGAAACACCATCCATTAGAAATGAAGGAATGATTCAGAGCCTCTGGAGGCAAGTTTTTCCAGAGATTACTGCCACTTTTCTAACAAATGAGGTGAACAGTTGCCACATTCACCATTACAAGGCCTCTCGTTAAGTTGGTGTTGACATAAAAGCACCATCCATCACCACATCCCTCCAGACCTCAGATCCACTCTGGATCCAGGACTTACATGAGTTGGGGCTCACAGCTAACACAAAAGCAACCAGTCTCTGCAACTGTTCAGGTTTTGCTCTGGCATAAAATGGCAATACACTGATCTGAGCAGGCCTGCTGTGATCTGCATCTGTTCTATTGGGGTTCTGCAGCAGTGCCTTCCAGTCTGGCCAGTGGGATGGGGAGAAAAACTTTTGATCTCCCTGGCCACAGGCAGAGCTGGGATGCCAGGCTAACAAACAGCTTCCCGCAGCAAGAAGCCCTTGGTGGCTTGTCACAGGAAATAGGAATGTGCCCTCCTTCCCCAGGAATGGAAGGACGAAGCACAATGCACAAGATTTCGTAAAAGCCTCACCAGGCTGGAAGGAAGGACATGAGAAATTAATTGCAGGACAAGCACTAAATGAAAAGCCATTCAGTTGTCTAAATATATTTCAAACCAGAAAGAAATAGAATATAATCTAATCCCTCTGCCTGTGGAGTCTTCCAAAAAGCAGGGAAATAATTTTCATAGTTTGGCATCTGTAGACTCCTATGGCTATGTTATACAGAGCATATAACATTATATCCAAAAATATATACTGAAAGGTTGCTTGGGTTACCAACACTAATTCTTAAAAGTTGCAAAGTTCCAGAAGGAATGCTGCTGGTTCAATCTGAATTTGGCCATCTTATTTGCACAAAGGAAAGTGGAAAGTCTCAGATTTTTTAGGTGGGGCTCCTCATATATTTCTCCTATTTTTGGGGGGAGAACCTCAAAATAGCTGAATGATTCAGGTTTTCCCAATGCAGAGTAAACTTCAACAAGAAAAAATTGCTTCAGGTTGGCTCAGTACTGAAGAGGTTGAATGTTCACGATTTTCTGAATTGACAAGGAACAACTCAGCATTAAGCAGTGGCCCTGGCTGCTGCCATCTTGCCATAAAGGAGCATTGGATTTGCCTCTATTTTCATTCCCAGGCTGAACTAGCTCACAATCAACTTGTGAGGATCAATTTGTGATCCTTTTAATGGATCACAAATTCTCCTCTGGTCTAGCTGTGGAATGCATCCCAGCACCTGCATGAGGTTCAGATGAGAGGAGGAACTTAAGTGGTGACAAATCAATTTTTGTCACAGCCACTGTGTCAAATTACCACAACCACTGATAGCCACTGCTAATATTTCTAAATAATAGCTGGCTCAGGGAAGACAGGCATCTGGTGCTTAAGAATTTAAACAAAAGTCAGGCACTGGAAATGTTCAACTTTGAAAACTGATTGAAATTTCAACTCAAGTGCTGTTCCTACCGTAGCTGACAATTCTGCAAAAACGGACAGAAATGTCAAAATATACTTGAAAGCAAATACCTCAGGATGGTGTTAAGGTTTAAATGGAATAAATGTACAATACACACCTGATTCACCAGAGTTAAACAATGCTGCTTTGCAGGTGGGAAGAAAGCATTTGGATTATTTAAATTTCCCTTGTGCTATGCTTCCAGCAGTGTATTTGCTCACGCTTCAAGGAGCTCACATCAGCACAGTGTCTGTGAGGTCAGACACAAGGTGTGAATGTCACCTGTCAGGCTGTTCTCCCTTCCACCGAGGAAATGCAGGTGGGAAACTGGCATGTGCTTCTTTCACTGCTCCTTCACAGCCGAATCGCTTGTCTGTGCAATGGGAGCTAATTAGCACCTAAGGGCATCATGAGTTAAAAAGGTGATTGCTGGCAGCTGTCTCACACATCGAAGCATTCACTGTTTACAGGGGAGTACTAGAAAGGCTTGCTAGAAAAAAATCAACTTGTGGAGTAGCACAATTTTAAACAAGTTTCCATCTGAATAGTTTGTTATGAGTGCTAGTAAGTCTGCTCTTTAAATTGCTCACCGCATTTCGTAAGAATCTCACCTCTTACAGACCAGTTTAAGCTTGTGCAACTCCCATAAGGGCTCAGGGGATAAAACTAGAACAGCACATCGCAGCACATCACTTCTGAGAGCTGCTCCCTGCTTCTGGAGGAACTTTAGACACTTTGGGAAGTTCTTGTGTTCCCAAGGAACAGGCTGGCTTGGGCAGAGAGAGCTGCTGGCAGATGTCAGGCAGGTACCTGCTGGCCAGGTCCTGCCGAGGAAGGTTGGTGGGTCAGGGGAGGTGTAGGGCTGCTCTGTCTCAGAGGGGCAGAAAGAACTTGAAAGATTTAAATTCCACTGCTGTTTATTTTCCAGATAAATCTGAAACCAATACTAAGACCTTACAGCTGTGTACCTCCACTGGTGTGCACTCACCCATGAGATTGGGTTATCACACCAGTGGAGGGGCTTTGTTTGCTTCTTTAAATTACTTTTAAATTTGATTCTGTGACTTTTTGTTGCTAATATGGAGTTCAGAGATGGTTTTCAGAGGAACACTTTGCCTATAGGATGTGTTTGGGCTTCACACTGGTAGGCTCCCTGTTTTGGACTTGTGTCTAAGGCAGTGCTGGGAAAAGCATTGCAACCAGTCAGGAACTGGTTTTGATCAGCCTGGCTTCAGTACAGCACTATGGTCACACTATCAAAGATCTGGCTGCTCTTTTGGGAAGTGAGGCTTAGGATCTGCTTGGATCCAAGGCCTGTCCTACAAAGGAGATTTGGCACCTGGAGTGAACCTGGAGAGCTGCTGCAGGCAGGGACTGGCTTTTTCCAGCTCCTTCCCCTGAACTGTGGGCATTAAAACAGCAGCTGGCTCAACTTTTGTTATTAATATGGCTGCCTGGCCAACAGACCTAAGCTAAGAGGGAAAACTGGTTTCCTGTAGAGTCTCTGGAATATCTGTAATTGTACAAATTAAATACATCTTTTGTCCCATCAGCAGGGTTGGGTGGGAGAAGAATGAAACCACACAGGATACAATTTTCTCTACTTTTTTTACTAATGGCTATATTTTACAATGTTCACTTGCAAAGAGCAGTGATGTGAAACCAATTGGGTTGCTAACATAAATAAACATTACTTACTGTAAGTAATGGTTTCTGAAGTAATCCTATGCTCCTGAAAATCAAGTATTTTTCACTTAGTTGCAGTGTTTTTCATTTGATAGTTCCTGAATTGGTTGATACTCCTGAATACTGTTCTGGAAAGTGAAAACATCCAGGAGAATTTCTGAGGTTTGTTTTTATTTTAAGTGGAAATATGAAGCATTCAAAATTTGATTTACAAGTTTTGAATGGAGGAACAGATGAAGATTTGAGGACATAAACTGAAAGATGATCACTGAAAGGCTGTGTTTTTTGTCACTGAAGAGCTGCAGTCTGACTTTTCATTATCTGAAATGTTTTCTTCCTCCTCTTAAGGTTATTTCAGAAAAATACTCAAAACACCCCAGGCCTTCCCAAGTGTCTTAAAAGTGGATGGCCAATTATAAGTAAAACTGAAAACTAGTTGGACTTTATTTATGAAACCCTCTTGTAACTACCAGGCTGCCTGAATCAGATATGTCACTTGAGGCTGAAATTCATCTGGTTGATTGTTGATGAATTTTCCTGCTAATGTGTGGCAGTCCTTAAACAGCTGACATACTTAAACCAAAATTTCTTTGCATGATTCACAAAACCCCCCAACCCTGGTTTTGCTATGTAAACAGTCTGAGCTGCTTTCGAGTTTTTTCAAGACCCCAAGCTGAATGTGGGTATCATGTGAGGAGCTCTAGACTTATTATTCCACTTGAGGCTGTGCTCATTTTCACATCTTTTTCATATAACAGAGTGACCAAATAGCTCTAATTGCACTCGTGTCGTAAAGGAAGATATTTAAAAACAGAGCAACTATTGCTAGAGGCAAGTAAGTATTTTTTTGTCTGCTTCTTCAAGGTCCAAGTGTGTTGCTTTGGAAAGGAGATTTATTGCTGTGTGTAGTGTAATTTAATGACTTTTTTAAGATTTAAAATTTAAGATTTAAGGTTTTTAAGATTCTTTAAATATAAGATACTCCAAGTGGGTTTCATCCCACCTAACTGCAGACATCAGAATGGTGAGATAGGTTAATTTCTACAGAGTTGTCTCAGGGTCCTTTATTGTCAACAGAAAGCAACTCTGCAGAGCTACTCTGCTCCTGCAGAGCTACTCTATTCCTCCTCAAACAGACTCCAAAATAAACTGATAGTGCAGGAACCTCAGAGTCCCAAGCCTAACTTAGGAAATGAGAAGCCCCACTGGCCCCAAAAACATAATTATAAAAATGTGCAGCACTAATACAAATTTCTCTTAACACCATCTTCACTCTCATACTGCCACATGCAAATATACAATTTTCTATATAAATATATGCAGCTCTGTTTTACAATCCAGTACCACTAAGTGGAAGGGTTTCTGTAGTCTCCATGTTCTGGTTAGAAAACTTCTTCCCTCAAGTTTATTCACAACCAGATTTGATGAACATGTATAACAGACCTGTAACATCCCAAAAGACTCTGATGGAAAACCCAAGGCCTGTAGGTATTTCCTCTAACACAGCTACCTCTGGAAAGAGAAGCAGATTCTTTTCCTACGACTGCATGTGCAGCCCTAGATTTTTTCCCCCCTATCTCACAAACGCAGTGGCAGGAAAGGTGAATCCCTGAGGCTTGTGACATGCCAAGAGATGCTGCATGTTCCTGTGGGTGGGGTAATAGATGGGCACTCTCTGGAGCAGGGCTTGATCCTCAATTTGATCTTGATTTGATTGGTACTGCTGTAAAAGCTCTTAAAAAACATCTGTGAACTTGAATTATTTCTGTATCAGTGGTAAGGACAGAGCCATCTCTGGTTTCAGCTCATCCCAATTTCCCAAAAGCTGATGTGACCAGCTCTCAAAATCTGTTCCTAGAGAGTGGCTCTGACACACCTCAGACACTCAAATATTCTCCATGTGTGCAGAGCTCTTACACAGCAGTGCCAAACCATTCATCTTAGATCCAGGAGAGCACAGTGGAAAGTATGGGAGGCTTTACAAGAGCATGCCCTTCCGTGTAAAAATTCAGTGCGTGACAGGAGAAAAAGGCCTCCTTTCATGCTGACTGACAATTTGAATTTAACAGATCCTCTAGACATTGAAAATGAGGTTTAAAAAAAAAAAGCAGTAAGACTTGGCATGTGATTTATGATATAGCTTATTAGGACACTGCCTTTCCCTGCTTACACAGTCCCCTAATGCACTGAAAAATACTGACAGGGATTTTTAAAAACCCACAAACACCAAAACTTTGGTTTAACAGTATTGCTTGATTCAGAAAGAAGAGCACTTATAGAGCAGTCTGGTAGCTTTTTATTTTTTAATCAATTTATTTCTAAATGAAGGACAATTTCAAAGACTTTCTATACTCAGTATAGCTCAGAGTATCTTTACTTATGGGGATGGTCAATTCTAAGTGTTGTAACAGGTCTTTGCAAGTTACAGCTGAGGGTAAATGCAGCTCAGTTATACAGGACAATGTGCTTTGTACTTTGGCATTAACTAAACAGAAAAGTTAGTGAGAGAAGTGTGGCCAGATGTAAGAAATGCACATGTTTATTTATGTATCTATTGATTTGGCCCACAGTTCCTGTATAAAATCTCTGACATTTTTTATATAGGTGTAGCTTTGTTTCTGTGTAAAATTCAAAAATAATCTACTGAGCTAAACAACAGCTCAGGCCAGCCTGCATCAGGTGACTGTCCTGCTCTTTTTGCTCTAAGATCTTGGCATCAGCAAAATTCGATCTATTAAAATTGCTGCCTGGCACGTCCTGATGTCCAACAGAGGCTAAAACCCAACCACTTTTGTGGAACTTGAGCTGCTGAAACACACTGCAAAGGAAAAGGGGTCAGTCAAACATTAGATTGGAATTTTCTGGTACCATTTGTAGAGTTTGGAGGTGCTGACTTCTTTTGAGCCCACACAAGTCAAGAAAATTGAAAGCCACTGAGATTTCAGGGGACTTTTGTTAGAAGTATGACAAGAGTTTCTCCCAGATTCTGTTGGAAAGAAGGTGGCAATGTTGGTTTACAAAGCAGATCATATGAGTATATTGCTTGAAGTGGATCCCAGCTGGAACACTAAGAGATGCTCCAGGCTCTTGTTCCCGTGGTAGGAGGGTGGGTGCTGCAGGGACAGGGGGCAGAGCAGAGGAGGAGGAGGAAGGTGCCCAGGTGCCATGATGGCCTCCAGCAACCAGGGAGCCCCTCTGGGTGCTGGAACTGCTCCTCAGCCCCTGCACTTCATTTGGCTCAGCAAGTTACCCCCCTTTCTTTCTTCCATTTCCATTTCTCTCTCCTGAGCATGAACAATTTTCTGAGACAAGATGCATGTGCTGCTTCCCTCTGCCTCGCCAGAGGCTCAAATTGCTCCAGCTGCACAAACATCTATTTAGGAGGGAGGAATCAGTTTCAGCACTTGAGTTTCGAGCACCAAACCTGTGGTTTAGCCCAGGGTTGTGTATTTGCTACAAGTTAAATTAGCTTTTTTATTTACCACTGCACAATACAGGAGATTCTGTCATTTCTGAAAATAAAATGCATATTAATGACAGATGAGAAGAAGTAATTTTTGAAGTAGTTTTTCCTTTTACCAAGAGCTTTATTGTCTGCTCTCACTTTTCAGTATTAGGAAGGCTAGTCTTCTGAGTCAGAGCTCAAGAGAAAATATGTAGTAATTACTGTGTTGAGACCTTTCATTGTAGGATGTAACCAGTCTTGTTTCCTGCAACTGTTCTTTCTGTGTATGTTTTTCTTTTCACAACTGAATTTGTGTGGCTTTTCTAGCAGCAGGAAAATTTAAACTATTTATTTTAAAATAAGTTTCTGAAGATACTTCAAAAAACACAGAGCTGCTTTTTAACATTAACAAAAGTATCAATAGTTAAAATCGATAGGAGTAAAGCCTTTGAAATTTGATTTGGTTCCTGTTTGGCTTCCTGTTGTAGATACAGCGTATGTTTCCTTGAACATAATCATTAAAGCAATAAATAATTCTAAACTTTGTTTCTTTGCAGTTAGGAGCAGAAGGACAGTACCCACAACCCCATCATTGGTTACAGCACTACGTACTGGAAGAGATATTAGAAAGACAATTTTATGCAGAAATGCTGCTTCTCTCTTTCCTCCCCACCTTTCCCATGTTAAAAAGTGATAGGAGAAACTGAGGTGTGCTGTGATGTGGAAAGAGAAGAGGCCAAGGACTCTGGGCAATTTTAGCAGAGTGCAAAAGGCAAGAAAGCAATTTCTCTTCAGTGGTTATCTGAGCTGTATGGCTGGTTTTACACAGAAACATATTTTGATGCCAGGGCTGGAACTGACTGGTTTATTATTTTTAAATTGTCTCACAGCTGCATCTAGATATGGGTGTGCTGGGGCATCAAATATCCTTTGGCTGCAACAGGAACTTTGTGCATGGCTCAGTGATAGTGTATGAATCCTGCAGAGCAGCATTTCTTGAGTCACAGAGAAAGAAAAACAGTGCTTGCTTGGTGCCACAGGGCTGAGGAATTCCACGTGGTATGGCATGATTTGAATGCGTGGAAATTTTTTGTTGTGTACCATTATGACTGCCAGCTGGTGGGTTATTCTTGTTTTGTTCTATGTCACTTTTCATTATTTGCCCTTTTTTTTGTTTTTTTTTTGCATCTCTGTGCATATTTCATGTTGTTGCTCATTTTTCTATGACAGAAATTTAAACTTCTTAGAGCTGCCCGGTGATGACTGCAGCTATCATGTATGTGCACCTTAACATCAGAGGAGAAGCCGAAAGGCTGTAAGAATTCAGGATGATTAATTCCACACCAGCTTTGACATGCACACACTGTAACAGACCCCACTGCTGGGTGCTCTTGTGTCCGCTATAATCTCAGAGCACTTCCACACGAAAAGTTGGAAGCCTGTTACATACAAAAATCATTTTCACTTCTTCAGTGCTGCTACCTCCCCTGGCCCTCTGAGCCCACAGAGCCTGAGAGATGAGGACTGGGCAGGTGGTGCTGGGATGAGGCTTTGCCCAGAAAATCCCACTCTCTGGGCTGATTATGCAATCACTGCACAGTCCCACTGGCATCAGCAGCTATTCTGCAGCAGCTGCATCATCAGGCATTTATTGGAAGAGGTGGGGAAGAGAGAAGGCCACATGTTTGTCCCCTGCATGGCAGAGGGTGATACAACTGGAGAAAAGCATTGTGTGGGTTTTGATGTGCAGCTGTTGGTATGTGTTTTCTGGCTGCTCAGTGAGCATGATGAGCTAGCCATGCTGGGAAAATGAGATGCTTGGGTCACAGCAAGCCCTGCAGCTCCAGGCTGGGGCACAGGGGCTGGAAAGCTGGGAAAGGCCCTGGGAGTGCTGGGGACAGCGGCTGGACATGAGCCCAGGTGTGCCCAGGGGGGCAAGAGGCCAATGGCCCCTGGGCTGTGCCAGCCATGGGGTGGCAGCAGGGCCAGGGCAGGGACTGTCCCCTGTGCTGGCACTGCTGGGGCCACACCTCACATCCTGGGACACTGCTGGGAACCTCAGCACAAGAAAGACACTGAGGGGCTGGAGTGTGTCCAGGGAAGGGAACGGAGCTGGGGAAGGGGCTGGAGCAGCAGGAGGGGCTGAGGGAGCTGGGAAAGGGGCTCAGCCTGGAGAAAAGGAGGCTCAGGGGGACCTTGTGTCTTTTTACCACTATCTTGAAAGAGGCTGAAAACAGGTGGGGGTCGGTTTCTTCTGGGTAACAAGCAATAGGGTAAGAGAAAACAGCCTTAAGTGGCACCAGGAGAGGTTTAAGTTGGATATTATGAGAAATTTCTTCACTGAAAGAACTGTCAAGCACTTGCAGAGGCTACCCAGGGCAGTGGTGAAGTCCCCATCCCTGGAGGGATTTCCAAGCCATGTGGATGTGGCACTTGGGGACATGGGCTGACAGTGCCGGTGTAATGCTTGGACTCAGTGACCTTTAGGGTCTTTTCCAGCCTAATGATTCTAAGACAACTGATGTTGGTGTGTGTCTTCTGGGACTGCAGCCTCACCTGTTCCCCACATAAATCAGATTTTTGCAGAGCTGTTCTCTTAGGGTCCTCAGTTTGGCTGGCTGTGCAGACCTGGCTTCCCATTCTTCCCACTGTGGCTTATGTTCCACAAGCTCCCTTGCCAATTTTAAAATCACAAGTAAGGGGTGCTCTGCTGCATCTCAAAACATTTCCTTGATCAACTGCCAACTTTAAAAGAAATGCACATTTGGAGGAGTTGAGTCCCACTGGCAAATTTCAGCTGGATAAACGACTTCTATAAACTCATCTTCCAACATAATATCAAAAAAATTAATCAAGCCAGACTGCCAAGAAATTTCATCCACCTTAAGATAGGTGGAATGAATAACCCCCTGGAAATGCCTCTTTCAATGTGTTAGTGAGCATAACTAGTAGATACAGGACTTCTAGATAGCTACATTGACTGAGTTTAATCCTGCTCTGTATCACCAGTAAAGATTCATATAATTAGATATTCCAGGTGCTGGATAGTTTTCTCTTTGTACAGTCCTCTACTATCTGAAATCTCCTTGCCATGAAGAATTTATAGACCAAGCTCAAATTGCCTTTTAATGTTCTTTTAGCCTTGAGCTTCTTAAACTCCTTAGTCTGACAAACTTTCCAGAAGTCAGATAAGCTCTGCAGCTCTTCCTGAATGCTTTCCCATCTGTCACTAGGACTTTTCCTGCTGCAGGCCCCAGGGAAGGTGTGGTTTCCCTCTAGCAATCTCACGCTACTCGGGAGACAACAGTTCTCTATTTCTACCTGGATTTTCCTCCCTGTGTACTCTAGAATTCTGTTTGCTTGTTTAGCCATCACACCAGCAGTCTCTGAGAAAGATAAAGCCAGATAATCCCCTAGCTCATTTTTACTATTTTTTTTTTAGACATTCCAGACCATGTTTGCACTTATTTAACAAGAATAAAGGGGGAAAAAATTAAATGAGGAATCTGTTGCCCTCACAGCCAAAATTTATTAGTATAATGAACACTGGAGAATTAGGACTCAGAATGGGAAGATGGGGATTATTCCTCACCATCCTAATGCTTAACAAGGTGGTTTTTTTCCTATTATCTCACTTGTCTCTAGCTCCTTCAAAACCTGTCCCTTGCATCCAAGTATGATTGTTGGACTGCTTCAGGTATTTTTACTTTTGTTTTATGTATTGCCAAAGAAAAGACAGGAAGAGTCAACCTGAGGCTAAACCAACCGTTTTTTTTTTTAAATAGCATCTCAATTAGGTAATATTTTTAACATACCCACAAAAATGCATCCCCATTTTTGTCTTCTTTTTGTTGTTCATGCAAACACTGGGGCTCTTTTTAATTGGGATGCCTAGTTTTGTTATGCTCTGAGAGGTTTCAGTAAACATTAAAAAAAATATGGAGTCAACTCTTAGTCAATCATGCAATTTTCTTTAAAATGTCTTAAAATGCAAATTATGCAGGTGTTCTTCTGGCTGCTGTTAACTGCAGCAGCATGAGAGAAGTTTGGGAGGTTTTTGGTGAGTGAAAGGTTGATCTCTGGCTGCCTTCCAGTCACAGTTTCTTCAGAAAGCTTTTGGTGAAGCTGTGCTGGGGATGAGCAGGTAACAGGTGCTGGGTTCTGCAGTTCCCTGTGACTCACCCCTTTCCAAAGACTGTGAATGCAACAGCAAATTACTAAATTACTTTGCCTCCCTCCTCTGTGTGAATGACTAAAATCTGTATCACTAATCAACACAGAATATAGCTAATGACTGCTTAATTAATTTCCTGTAATTCCTGATGAAGCCTGCTGCAGTTCCTTTTCCATGTGACAGCCGTGGTTTCCAGCAGACAGGAGGCAGCCTGCGTGCCATGTGCTCAGCAGAACTCAGCTCAGGGATATGAGCAGCCCATTAATACACACAATTCCTGTAACTAGGACGACTCCTTTGTGCATAAACTCCTCCCTGATGTACCAGAGCACCAGCTCTTCAGGAAGGAAAATTGTGGGTGGAGCTTGTTCCCTTCAGATTCGAGCCCCATGGTCATTTTTCTGTGCAAACACCTTTCCATTGCTGCCTTTAACATTTGCTGTCAATAGTTCTGTCTCCCCAGTCATTCCAGCTCTGAGATTCTGTGGAGCCTAAGTAAAGGATCCCACTACACAGAAACACCAGAAAACAGATAACCCTACTGGGAAGTGAAGTGAGGTAGCTTGTTTCCACATATAACCACCTTTTGCATGTCTTTTTTACCTTCCAGTATATTCTGATGGGTGCCAACTTCCAACCAATTATTCCTCTGCAGGCTACATAGTGTTGTGCTGATTACACTCATTTCCAAGTTGTTTGAAGCAATGTGCCTCACTTGTTCTGTTTTGGGATCATGTTGTCACCTGACATGGGACTAACATCAGCAGCATTTCTTACAGCGTTCCAGTGACACGTCATATTCCTGCCATTTCATGTCTTAAACTGGTTTTATCTCCTCAGCATTGCAAATTTCTGAGAAACTTTCTGTGGGGATTTCAAACTTGCCTCAGAGGTATGTTTTTTTTCCTCAAGTGAATTGTAGGTGTCTATGCATATTTATTTATGACAGTGTTGATCATGTAACTTCCCCAAAACCTTTCAAATTCCTGAAAATTGTTTGCTGATTGACATCACCATTCTTTCATGTCTCATTGAAGAGTATAATGACAGATTTCAATGCTTCTTGATCTATTTTGATTTTGAGACTTAAAACAGCCAAGATATATCTGATATCTTGCTAATAATGAAAATCTGTGTCTAATTTCTGGTCCTTTTCTTTTAAGTTCTTTTCTTGAACTGTTCAGTGAAACATCATTATAAAACCAAGGTCATACAGACATATTTTAGCACTTCTCTGATGAAATGGCTACTGTGGTTGTTTTCATCATCATCTCATCAGGGGACAGGGACAATAGAAGTAAAGATGTGGCAGATTCCTGACCTCAGCTCTCACTGAAAATAATTGTCTGACATGGTTACCGTTTACGGTCCTGCCTTCAGCATTATCACAGAAGTTTCTAATGATTTCATTAGTGTCCTGTGTCCCATAATATACCATCATTTCTCACAGAAATTTCAGCTTACTTAAAAAAACCTTCTGCTACCCCATAGAAGGATTATTTATGACATATGGCTTTTTGCTTAATAATAACCAAGAATAAGAAATAGGTCAGCACATGAACTTCAGCTCCATTACCTGCTTGTTCCTCCTTGAGTTTAGGGAGCTGTGTTTCAACATCCAAAATATACATTGGGAGTTCATTTTCCAAGGTGAAACCAATTGCATCTTACTTCAGAGACTCTTGTTTTTTCTTCTTCTTCCTTATCACTTCTGTTAAAAGCACCAAGTGTACATAGGTAGTTGTTCTGCAGGTATTTTAAGTAGTTCCCTGTAGCATAAACTACTGAAGATGGGCAATATCCTGTCTATATTTTTTTCTTTTTCATTTTTGAAAAGTGCTTTCTTTCAGTTCAGAACAATGAATTATACTAAATCTCCTACTCAGAAATCCTGTTGCCACTTTGCATAAAGTAAGGATGGTTTGTTTGGATCATTAACTCCAGCTCCTCAACACTTCCCCTTTTATTCTTTCTACCTGTGGAAATACCTTTGGCTGATGCTAAAGTTTGTCTGTCATACTTCAGAACCCAAGTGAGGATGTTATTTTATTTTTCTATGCATATTTAAGATGTGTAAAACACTACTCAATTACTATTGAGCATCTGGCACCTAAGAGGATGCCAGGGGTAGGACTTGTGTAAGTACCAGAATATTTACAGTCTTTTAAAGTTTACTGATTTCTATTGTGACAGAGGAGATAGAATTGGTTGATACAGTTTGGGATGTCAAACTCCTTCCTGTGTAATGCTACAGTGTTGTGACATTATGCAGTGAAATTGTGGGCTTAATTGGAATGTTCTGATTTCACATAAATTTTATGCTGCTATCTGCTAGTGCAGTAGTGTCATTCCATATCTGTATCATGGAGATGAGGTAATGAATCTCACTGCAAAAAATTATATCCTGAATAGATGAGGGAATTAAATATGGAAGATCTGGTTTCCAGTAATTTTGCTAGATTTCATTTCTCAGCATGAAGAGTTCATTCAGCAATAGTGCTCAGATACAGATAACCTTTTAACCATCTGCCTTTGGCCTAAATACTATTTTCTCACAACTGATCATCATGTTTAAGTTAAACTGCTTCAACTGTACAGTCCCTTTAAAAGAAAGGCTTTCTTGAAGCTGATGAATGCAACAGTCCCAACTCAATGAAAAGGCTGAGAAACAGCTGAAATAGGGAATATCAATCAGCCCACATACCCTGAATCTGAAGTCAAGAATGTAGAGAAATCAATATAGGGTCTATAATTTATGGAGCCAGAGGAAAAGGAGAATATGGCATGAAATGAACAATGTGTACTACACATGTATCAACAAAAGATGCAGTTTGTGCATATCAATGTACAGAAAGATTTAGATTGAACTGGACAAAAATCTTGCATATTGGCTTAACTTCACATGCTAACAGTGAATTTCTAAACACAAGGAAGAAAGGAAGCAGGCATTCAGTAACTTGAATTATTTAAATGCAAATGATAGAACCAAAATCTCCCAATTTTTTGCATGTTGTTTCAAGGCAAGCAAACAAGACTCAGAGTGCTGCAGATTTTGAAGTGTTTGGTTCCAACCCTGCTGTGTGTTGGTTTCTTGCCCTGATGTGCTGATAATTTCTATTTTTTACAGTTATGCAGTTCCCAGTAAGCAAGGTAAGAATATTTAGATACTGCTAAAATACATTTAGCAGTATCTGTTATTCTAACCCAATATATTCCAAAGGCATTGGAGGCCCACAGATAATGGTGGATGTTGGTTCACATACCTAATCTTTATAACCAAACAGATTTTCTAGGTGATGTCAATTCCCAGACAGTTCTTTCATAAAAGCCCAATATAAATATACCTTTTTATTTATTTTCATCTTTTTAAAAAACCCAAACAGCTACTGGTGCTCTGATTCGCCATATTTATCTAACTTAAAATCTAGGTAGAGGTTCTAAATAAAAACTATGCTTGGCCCTATGATGCAAAATTTTTCATCTTTAAAACAGCATCATCCTATTCCTGGTCAGTGAAATAATTCTGCAAATATAAAGTTGAGATTTTATTTACTGCAAATGGAAGGAGGCAGCCTTTTTTCCCTTGCTTACTGTAAGTAACTTGTATCAAGAGCACAAAGGCTCATGATTTTGGCGGACTATGTGCAGAGTGGCCTACTGCAGCACTAATGTCCCATGACACAGGCGAGATTTCAGCTCTTACAAGTCACTGAAGGAAGCACTGCAGCGATAGCCTACATCTCGTTTCAAAATTTGGTATCAAAGTAAATTCTTTCACACAGTCTTTTTAGCCCCCAGCAAAATATTTATGTGTTTTTTGTACATTCCTGTGGACATGCTCAGTTACCTGCTAGCTCCTAAACTCTGCCAGTATTCTTACAGGCTTTATTCTCTCTGGTGCTTTGGTAGTCATCTGCAGAGGTGTCAAGCAGCAGGTGAAAAGCAGCAGGCTAGAAACTATTCTATTTGTTGTCCGAAAGACAAAGTGCCCCAGAGGAATTCACAGCAAAAGCAGATTCCAGCCTTTAATAATAAGGGAAAGTAAAATAGACTTGTCTTTGCCTAATCCATTGCAGCTGTGTAAAGGAAATAACACGGGCTAACCCTGCTGGGCGCTACCTTTCCTGATTCTAGGCAAGCAGCAGGTTTCTGAAACCGAGTCACAGAGCATGTGTGTGATCACTGACAGTGCCTCTGCCTGCTGCTGTTCACAAAGACAGGGAACACAACCAGACGTTGGACTTCAAGACAGTGTTTATTCCCCGTGATTTGCATCCTTGATGGAGGTGAGGAGGAGTTTAACATCAGCAGAGCGAGGCTGAGAGATCAGGTCTCCCTCTCACATCCGGAACACAACACAGCCATGGAGGACCTGGAAGAACTCTGCCAGGCTGCCCTGGCCCACACCTAGTGTGATCTTCCTCTTAAGCCTGACCATTTTAATTACTACTAATTAAAAATATTCCCACGGTTGTGAGAACAAGTTGTTTCAGCAGTCAGGATTTCGATTCCCCAACTGGCAATATTTCATTTTATCGCCTCCCTGGCTTTTACTTTGCAGAGCAGTAGAAATAATTTGCCTGCTGCTTGTTGCAGTTCCATGTCCATGTGTAAAAGCTTGCTCAGGTACCCAGAGTGCAGGTTGTCCCCCAGGAAGGGCCCAGCTGGTGAGCTGAAGGAAGCACCAGGAGGGAAGCCACGGTAGTGTGAGCTCAGTCACCAGTGGGCTCTGATGGTGCTGGGGTTGCAGAAGGTGCATCCACCATGACCTTCAGCCCACAGAGGCCTTGGGCAGCCCTCAGATGGTTTTCATACTGAAGAAGAAATCAGCATTAGTTGGGCTGCAAAATCCACACACTACAGGACAAAGCAACATTAGTCCAAATGGGGTTGGATGCTCCTGAGATTAATGATTTTCCTTCCTATCCTGGCACCACACTGCAAGAGCAGCCAGCTGCTTGCCTAATGGATTCCAGACCTCTTTACTTATAATAATATTATGGCTATACATGGTTGTCTTTGTCTCAAGTAAACGATGAAGTGATCCACTGTGACAAAATGTTTAAATATCATAGGGATGGGTTCTACCCACTCTGTACTATTACTTGTTTGATTTATCCCTCTGACATACCCAATTCATTGCCAATTTATAGCATTTAAACTAGGGCAAGGAAAGAAATGCTGAAATAAATACCAAACAGTTACTTCATTTTATTTAATCCAGGAAAATCCAAAAACCACTTTACAAAACTATAGGTTAATCCTGACATCCTTCTTGGGACACTTTCTTACACCATCAGTTCTCTGCAGTACCCAAGGGATTTGCAAGAATCATTTTCCTATTATCATCATGTAGTGTTTTCTAGAATGGGCATATTTTTAGCTGTGCTCAGATGAATGTAGTACAGGAAGTTAACAACTTCAACATCTGTCATCATGAAAACTTGCAAACTGGTTTGGAAAATGTTTTTAACAGTATTTAAATTTTTTATGCCTAAGGGGTATATTAATACCTGTCAGGATTAAAAGATCTATTCTGCATTTTCAAAATGCTCATCTGTACACAGGAACCATTCTTATGGTGTGATATCACCTGTGTGTATATACACATATATACATACATATATATATATACACACGCACACAGTGTGTTTGTGAGGTGCTAAAGAAAAATGCTTGTTTTCCCTACAGGCAGAAAAAGCTGGGATAAGTTTAGGACGTATTAAAATGGTAACATAAACGGAAAGGTTGATTTTTTTTAGACTGGAAACCTGGTGTGTCACCAAAACAGGTGTCATAATCTAGAATAATGGAATTCAGGTAGAAAATTTAAAACCGGTCTTTTAATAGACACAGTAATTTTAAAAATGGGGATGGAAATGATAAATCCGGTAAGTGTTCACTTCTTCACTGATAGTATGGTTACATTTTGAGAAGACAGTACTGAGGTCATTCATCAAATATAGACTGCAGCAGAAAATCAGACTCTGAAACGAAGCTTAATTTCTATAGGGCAAAATTACCATATTTTCATCTATATAACCTGCAGATTATCTAAGAGAGAAATAAATAGCCAGGCAACCCACTCCCCACTGTTTTAGCAATTGCTGTAGTACACAAATCTGTCATTTTCTGAGGGAGCTGTTTACTCAAAATCCTCTTCTGCATGCTAAACATCTTGCCTGTGATCACCAGTGCTTACTGCTATTTTTTCTGTATCCAACTCGGACTGAATCATTTGTGCTCTTGGTTCATGGGCTCCAAGTTCCAGAAGTTGCAGGTTACAAGAATGAATATATGGAAGCTTGTGTAGTGTTTTACATGCTGAAATACAGGGGATAAAGAGGGTTTTGATAGGGAAGCATCTACTCATTTCTTCTACTGAGCAAGGAAAGCTCACTGGGGAGAAAAAAGGAACAATTTTACAGGAGGTGAGGGGAGCACAGACAGCTCACTGGGGAAGAAGGGAGTGTTACTGGAGTGACTTATCAATGCTCATCTCCTGCCAGCACAGGACAAGGAGCATATGGGATGTGCTCACCTGATCCTAACATACATTGCCCGCTTAACGCTTTGGGAAAAGCAAAGAAACAGAACAGCAGGAGTCAGTCATGAGAGGTGACCAGGAATCAAGCCTTCAAGAATACTGAATGATTTCAATTTATAATGTTAGGGCTGACTAACAGCATATAAATTTGCAGATGCTGACATTTTTGTACATGTACACACACATATCAAGCCAGGATACCATTACTGTTCTACAAGTGTAGTTCTTAACATACATGGCAATTTTAACTGGAGACTGGGAAACCAATGTGCAAAAAAGCTGGAAGAATTAGAGGAAGGAAAAAGTAAAGAGGAAGTGAAAAGAAGAGTGCTCACAACAAAGCACAAGCAATTCCCTCTTAAGTAGCAGCCTCAGACTGTTCTGTATGAGCAAGCACTGCTGGAATGGTCCTTCAGTCTGATCTGCACTGGATACAGTACTGGCTCCAGAGCCAAGCAACCTCCTCTATCACTGAATTAACCATCACTTCTTTCTCTATTGCAACAAATCTTCAGCTCTGTTTGCTCTAGATCTATACTTAAAATTAAGGGGCACATGATGAAATCAAAGGACCATTGCTGTTATCATCCCATCTGCAACACAGCAATATCTGAAGGTTTCAGACTGACATCAGTGCTGAGGCTTCATGTGCTCCACAGCTCCAGGAACTGCTGTCATCTTTTTCACCCTGCTCATTCTTAGATCACTTTATTTTGCCAAAACTCAACACTCAGCCTTCTGGAACTTTTCTAAAATACACTGGTGACTTGGTACTCTCTCTGCATCCTTCTAAATCCTAATGCTTTCTTAACAAGAAAAAAAGTCCCCACCTTTCTTTTTCAGAGAAAGATTTTACTCAGGTCTCTCCCTTTGCTTGTGTTTTCTTTGCAAAACCAGTCCAAAATAATTTGATGCTATTCTGTCCCATGGCTATCTGTGTTTAATTTTTTTCTATTTATGCTGCAAGTTCTGCTTGCTCCCATAGATCTGTCTTCCTTTTGGTCTGAGGGGTTTTTATGGAAGTTTTGTCTTGGTTTCATAGCATTTCACCTTACAGTAGCCTACTTATGTCACTCTCTCAAATGAGATCAGAGTAAAGCTTTTTTGGCTGTGCATATAAAAAACTAACCTGGTTTTTATGTTGTTTCTGTATCTCATGCCACAAATAGAGAGGATTTGTGACATCTCACGTAGAAACTATTCCAAAGTCGCTATTTATACAGTCTTTTAAAACCAGAGCAACAGATACACATAGCAATTAGTCTTTGAGACCAGATTAAAACTACTTTTATAATGGTTGATGCAGATTTGTAGTTTATTTGCACGACACAGTAGTAAAACTGTTCAGCACTGGAAGACGGCAGCACCTGTTTCTCCAAGGAAAGGATTAAAAGACGACTTAATATATTCCAGAGTAAGACATTACTCCTGAGCAATAATTCGATCAGACAGGTCATGATATAAATAATTATGTGCTAGAAATGTTCAGCCTGAATTCACAGGCACTTCCAAATACAGGTAATCACACTCCAAAACAGCAAAAGAATGTATCTCAGTGTGGCTTAGCTTACTTACCAGGCAGATGTACTCTGAAAAGACACCAGGGGTGGGCTTAAAGCATCTCCTTTTAAAGTGTGTACTGTCTGTGATGTTCGAGGCTGGGGCTGAGTTTGAGGCTGTGTCTCTGGCTGAGGCTGTGTCTGTCTTGGGTCCTGAGCAGCGTTAATCCATCGGCCCTGTCCCTGTGTCATCCACTTTCCCTGGATTCCCCAGCGGGCCAGGTAAAATTTGCAAATATCATAGTTCATTGAAGAGTAATATAAAAGGTCCAGGATCAGTAAGATCACCACAAAAAAGCCATAGATCCACACTCCTAACAGGGCACTGTAGTTGCTGTGAAAGGAAGAAAAGGGACAATAAACAAAGTTATCTCTCAGTAGTGGTCACTGTGTTAGTTCATCAAGGCTGTTTGATTCATTAAATATGTACAGATGGCTGAAACAAAATACTGTTCTAAAGCACATGTCTTTAAAAAATGAGCCATTTTTTTGATGGGAATACTGCTATAGGCATGATTTTTAGAAACTAAGACCACCTCTCTTACAAAAATTTTTGTCCTTCTCATCTGTGCATAGGCTTTCCAGAGCAGCTGCTAAAGACTTCTTAATATGGCTGGTAATAAATTTTGGGAAGGAAGAACATTGGCAAAATCATGTTAGATTTTCCTTCTCACAGGAAGGAAAATATGTACTACATTGAGATGTAGATGTTGGTGTAGTTATAATGTGTATATATAGATAAAGGCCATGGAAATTATATGGTGCAGAAAGCTGTAAAGATGTGACAGATGACTAAAGATATTAAAAGAAAGGGAGGAAAAACAGGAGGAAAAAGTGTAAGGGGTCAAAAACTTGGAGATCAAAAAGGGGAAGAAGTGCTAATGCCCTGCTGGAGATGAAGTATTATTAAAAGAAAAATGACTGTCAGGTGTAAATGCAGTTTGGACTGGAAACTCTGAGTGGGGAGGATGAGATCAGAACTGAGATGGAAAGAAATGTATTAAAATGAGATTGTTAGGTAGAAAGCAAAAGGCTGATCTAGACCCGTGCGCTAATGTGGAAATACATGTACTGGAGACTGTAAAACCAAGAAAAAGCTGAAGGGATGTTGATAAAAAGTGTCATTAGGAAGGCTGTCTCAGAATAAAATTATATCAAAGTTATAGGTGGGCAACCCACATCTGCATGGAGCTGAACTCAAAACTGAACACACACTCAACCATGCTCTCCTTTCACAGCCAGTCAGAGAAACTTGGAGGAAGTCATATTTTATTATGACATTGATCCAAATGGAAGTGCTGCAAGAAGTAAAAAAGGATGAGAAGACACATTATACATGCAAGCCAGAAGGATATTTTGGTATTTTAAAAACATGTCCCCCAGCCTTTCTGGATCAAAAGATTTCAAGTCTATGCTTTGAACTTTCATTTCTATTTAAACTATTGTATGACTCTTCCGTTTTATACTTTTAAAAAAATCAGGGTTTGAAACAAGAAATCAGACTTTCACTTTCTGTGTTGCTGTCTGTCAGCACTTCAAGACTGATTCTTCCCTTCAGGGAATGATTTTTCCACTACACAGCTATAATGCCCTTAGATTAAATTCCCATTTCAAATAACTAAGTAACAAGAGGAAGGTCCAAGCTGTTAATGGCTCCCTTCCTGTATAACTTTAGGATTACACAATTTAAA